>UXSR01000021.1:0-143491 GCA_900604375.1 Mesocestoides corti
GTTTAATTAAAATGGACGCCGTCAACACACCACGGACATCCACCTCGTGAACGTCGCGAGCAGGATTTGAACCTGCGCGGAAATGTCCCCAATTGTTTCTAGTTTAGGGAAGAAGTCGACAACAGTTGTGGTTTGGTAAGCCCGGGAATTTTCGTCTTTGCGTCGTGAATGCAACACGAACTGATTAACTAAAATTGTACTCTTGATGGTTGCAGGATCGCAATGATGCGAAAAATATGGCAAAATAATCTCGGATAATGCAGAATTTAAATTAATAATTTAATTTCACCCTTGTCAGATATTACATCTCTGTCAACTTATTTATTTTCTGTTTGCAGAAAATCGTATTTTACATCAACTAACGCATAAATTAGGTTTTGGTAAAACTTATGGAATGAGAATTAATATTGTGTCTTTATTTCGAGGTAAACAGGATTCGGGAAATTTGAAAAGTTTCGTGTGTGTGGGGGGTGTAATGGGGCCTTGGTGATTTAATGCTTGGCATGCGTGGGTTTCTACAAGGGATTAGGGCCTAGTGTGCAAATGTTGATTTTCTTCTCATGAAAACTTTACACAGTGAAACTTTACATGTTCGTATCAAAGTGAACGCCTGGCGGCTTCTTAAGTGGAGTCTGCTGTTGTATAGTACCGCCACGCACCAACCCATTGACTGGATGGTGTGACTGGGACCCCAGCCATTCAATTCCAGACTCTCCTGAGATACCAAAGCGTTGCTGTCTGAGAGGAGAGTTTGTGACCCTAACTGCAGTGGCGGATGAGGAAGGATACGGTGAAGGACTGCTATCGATATTGGTGGTCGCTACTGGTACTGGAGGCGGTGGAAGTCCAAAATCAGTGGGTGGCGGGATGGTGGCTGCGAGGTCGCTGGATATGGTCAAGTCGTTTGCCACTCCAACTGCATTTACGGCGTCCATGTCGGTGACTTGGGTCAATAAGGGCTGGCATCCCTGAGGGGGTCAAAAGAAAAAATTACCGACACGTCCATTTAATTGAGTATTTACGCAATTTTTCCATATTGGCAACCTGAAGAAATTGGTAAAAATGACAGATCCTGTGATGCTTGACAGATTCCAAATTTACATCGCAAGATCAAATGCATATCGTTCGTAATTTGATTCAGACTGAAAAAGATACTTTTTGATTGTTGCCATAGCTGGGGATTACTGCAATACGGTGCGCAGATAAATTACAGGGTTTTCATGCGTCATGCTTAAAATTTCATGCAACGAAAATATGTTGGCTGAGTTCTGTCACGATCGATAAAAATTAAACTTATATAATTATCACTGTACTCTAGTAAAAGAGCGAATTTTACCTATCTGAATCCTATTTTATAAAACTCGCGTCATTCTACGGAAAGGCCGATATTTTTGTGATCAATATAAGCATCCTACTTAAATATACTACGTAGGACTTACATCATTGGTGAAGCTGACAATGGGGCGCTTGGGGCTTCTTTCGAGTGTGGCATTCTCCACTGGATAAACCCGGTCAGGTGATGCAAACGATGAATTTCTTCGAGATACCTGGCCGAAACCTGAGTAGTAGGTGGAAGAATGTTTTGGGTTGCATTCACTTGTGCATATATTTTAAAGCGCATATATGACAGTGGCTGTCATTCTCACAGAATTAAATTAAAAAAAGACCCATGGATGTGGTACAGCAAAAGGTAGTACAACTGCTGGATTACAGTCATACTTCATATAATTTTGATAGAAATTTAGTAGAAACACTGGTAATTACTGCTCGCATTAAAATGCATTGGCCCTCTTTTTACGTAATACAAGATTTGACCTAATTAAGTGGTTGTGCATAGAACTCACGAGTCAATTTGTTTGCCTACACTGGATAATCCAGCTTGCATATCGGTGCAAGTTCAGAGACTGTTATGTTAGTTGGTGTTTCACACATCGGCGCCTCGAAAAATTGCATTGTGTGGAAAGAACATTGCGCAATTACACATCATGGAAAATCGCAAATCCCGGTTTTACGGTGACGCTGCTTCATAAATTTGAATGTCATGCGAATTTACCACCAACCGTTGGAAGCATGCGGGAAAGGTCAAATAACTTTGGTTTTGTTTTATTTGCGTCAAAGGCACTTTGCGAACAATGACTAATTCATCGAAAATATTTGACTTTAAAGGATGCCATAGGATTATGACGAATGCATAAAAAATGTTTGTCTAATAAGTTTTGAAATTGTATTTCCAGGTTTTCATCGAGATTCAAGGTTTTGGAGTTGAAAAACAGACCTAGGCATGTCATTAACTAAGTTATATAAAACATGACTTATTTATCTTGCAATTCTGTTTCCCCTTCTACTTAAACCTGATTTTAGGGTTTCGGGTGGTAAAAATGCTAGAGCGAAATAGCGGAATGCCAATTTAAGTTAAATGTTTGGCTTTTTAATCGTAACTAGGCTTAGAGCGCCTACGAAAGCAGGCAAGAGAAAGCCTTGAGGCTGTTGTCAAATTATTATCTCATATCATTATGCAGAAACAATGATGAAATTTTACAACTGGGTCAAAATGCCACCAAAATTTACAAATGAAGGTTTTGTCTTATAGGCAAACATTTAAGTCATTCAGCATTGTAACCACATCAGTCAAACTTACTATTTGGCAACTGGGATCCCAGGTTGTTACTTATTCCACCATTTAGGTCTGATCTTGGAGGTGAATAAAAACTCGTTATCATTCTTGGTGAAGAATAGTAGCCGAGAGTGGTGGCTCCGGTATGTACAACCCTCGAACCTCCACCTCCAAATCCACTGCTGCCAGCACCTCCTCCTCTACCCTCAGAAACTCCGCCGACTGATTTGTCAGTGAGGGAGTGTGGTGACACCGTGCCCGGGTGGTGTGGAGGAAGACCGCCGTAGAGTGCCGCGGCAGCAGCAGCAGCAGCTCCAAGAGGATCATCCGCTAAGTACCGGTGAGGATTCGGCGCAGCGACTAAATAGATGGATTGATCATGTGGGTAAGAGCCAGTGACACTGGTGGTAAAACTTGGATGCCTCTGGTGGGACAAATGACTCGGGTGTTCTAGAGACGAGGGTGTGGTGGGCGGTTGGAGTCCGTGGGAACGAGAAGAGTGCAGAGGGGAACTTGAGCGCGACATTGTTTGGGAGTTTAAACGATGTTGTTGTGCGTGGTGCTGCATTGCAGCTGCATGCTGCTCGGCTGCGGTGATCATGGCGGGAGAGTTGGTGAAAAGGTTAAGGGGTGAGTCACGCGGAAAATAGGAGCCCGTTGAGGATATGTACTCTGCCGGCATTGACGGTGAACACTGGGTAAACTATAAAATTCAAATAGTCTATTTGTTTGTTGTAAAATCCATGTTTAGTAACGGCCTGGAGGCAGGACTGATCTTCATTAGAAAAAATACTTAAATTAAAAGGAAGCCAAACGACTTATTCAAGGTGGAATGTACACTTTAATTGCGAAAAAGTAATCGTAGTAGCTGTTTACTTGTCATCCTACTTAAAATTGCAGACCCATTTTACTTATTATCTGGCGGTTTTGCAAAGTCTTATTGGAATAGTTAAAGACACACTGCCTCCTTATCGCTGTGGGTAATGTTTAAACTTTTTCCCTAATCTACCAAACCTATATCACATACTTAGCTAAACTTGCAAGCAAATATGTCCAGAAAATATGATTTTGCATAATTTTTCGATCAAATTGAATAACTGTATTTTAGTCCTTTAGTGTAGAACTTACATGCTCAAATTGATACTGACTGAGACTGTCTTTTTGACTGGCGGAATCCAAGTACGGTCCAAAAACGTGCTGTCCGTTTAGGAATCGGTCTGGGTAACAGTCCGCTGTGGGATATGCATCCATCACGCCACATTTGACTAAACCTACAAGGGCCCAACCATATCAAGCTAGTTTATGTCATCGTGGAATAGCGAAAATTCGACAATTCTGCTAACGAAATACCTCAGTTAAAAAGTATTTTTTTCACCAATGGCAAGTACCTGTTCTAGGTATTTTGAAAGTCTTAGTCTTTTAAAATTAATTTGAACATCCAAGCACTCTTTTTCGTCAGATTGGAGTCTTCTGTGCCTTTAAGCTGTATTTGCGCCAATGCGTTAGGTAACACGATGAGAACAAATATGGGTAAACGCTTCCGAGTATGTGCCAAGCCTCATTTAGCACACGCGAGAGATCACACCAAGAGTGCTTATGTACTAACAGTCAAAATACTTAAGACAAGTTTCGAGGTAAACTAGGGTTGTGTAAACCTTCCGTAAAAGATTCGAAAGATAAACACAGGAAAGCTTGCTGGGACTCGAAAAACCCAATCTAGATTGTATGGATAATTTTCACATTACTTACCTTGAATAAATATTATTTTTTTGTATTAAAAAAGACCTCTGCATTTCAAATGGTTTTTTTGTCATGTCAAAATCATTGTCATTGCCAATCGCAAAACGTTCCTTTTAGACACAAACAACAATCCATTCATTCCTATATCACAAAGTTTACCCCTGAAATTGGTTATAATCCTAGTAACGTATCATACTATGGCTGAGCCATCATGGGTCGTTCATAGCGAGGAAAGGTTACTTAAATCTGGCAACGGGAGATATAACTGCCGGCCTAGTTGCAAAACACAAACAACCCATGGTCTCTCCTGGACTTTAATGCATTTGAAAATTATGTGCCTTTAATGATTTCCCATCTATCTTTCCATTCGTGGGCGTTCTGCCCTCCGAGGAATGTCAAAACACTTTGCGCCAAAATGTCACGTCGTGCAATTATTTGATTTGCCACCTACCCTGCGTGACTTTATATATTATTATTGCACCTCCCCGTCCTCCCCTGGCCGGCTTGCAAAGTTAAAACTCGAGGGTGACGAGGAAGAACACGGGCAAATGTCTTCCGTTGTTGTCTAGCCCCTTGACAGGGTGCATAGGTGCCACACTGCCAAACATTTTTTATCTGCCAATGAAAGGCTTTCTCTTCGAAACTGTTGGTCTTATAAACCCAATCTAGAGTTAAGCTGCAAAAAAGGAGTTCGTAGAATCAAATTAAAAATACAATTTTTAATGAATTTTGGCGCGACCCTTAAGAATGCTTAAATGCGAGCACAAATTTTGAAGACTACAACCTGGATTAGTCTCATGCTCTAAAGCTGTAAATTTTAGCACAGAAGACATTTTCACACTTCTTAAAAGTCGTGTCTTAAGGTGACCAGGGTTGCAGAAATTAGTGGAGCAGCTTAAACCTCTCTTCACCTGCCAGAGTCAAATTAGATAGCCATGCGGAATTGCAAAGAAATAAGGAAAAGAACAGTTGGAGAAAAGAGACGTAATAAAACATTGTTAAAATGCACGGATTAGATGGGTGTACAACCAAGTCCTAGAAGCTATAATACATTTATTCAGGCCATGCCCTTATTCTACTCTCATTGAATCATGTTTTATTAAAAGCATAGCTCGAATAGCGGCCTCAACTTTCATAGCCAAAACATGCCTTACACGTCCGCAGTAATCACCGAAAGAGCCTACACCCTCAATCATTTCTGGTATCAAGTCATTAAACCTGGCAGCTCGGAATCAACTTTTATTTTCTTTGCTCAGAGGAGGACTTAATTGGCCTAATGTATGCTAACTCACGTTTTCCTACCTAAATACAAAGACCAATAACTTGAAAAGTGAAAATATTTAATGGGTTTCGTTATGATTGTAAGAGCGAGGATTTTTGCAAAATGCTGTTTTTTAGTGTTCGCTGAAAGGTTCGATTTTGAAATATTAGGCAGCTGCTGAAGCTACACTAGAAAATATTCCATCAGCACAAAACATTAAGTAACCTACTACCACTTACGCAGTAAAGTTCAAAATCATGCATTTCTTAACACCCTACATTGTGAGCATATACAACTGACGGCACTTTTTGCTGGTGACATTCATAACTTTTCAGAGAAATGTTTCTATCTAAATAAATGATTTTGTAAAACCTCTTTCAATAAATCCATGAAATGGAATAAGGGACATTACGTACCGCAATGCTAGATTAAGATATTAGAAAAGACATATTTGACTTGGGGGTGGCTTTCTTGGCAAGAATCTAGGCATGCAGTCATTGTCACACATTTTTGCTGTAGAAAACCTCGAAACCAAGATAGTGTGGCTAAGTTGTGTAGTGAACATCCCAGATTGATATCAGTGATTTATTTTGTCAGAACGCCCGGAATAAGAACCTCACAAGTGAGGATAAAAATTCCCCAGGCGACCAGAAACTAAAAAGTGCTTTACTTAAAATGGGACAAGACTTTGCATTCGAGACAAAACGCTACGTGCGAGCCAGCAAAAGGCAAAATGACAGCTTGAGACTCCGAGTTCAAAGGGAATTTCCAGTGATTGATCCGAAAGATAACCCTAGTCGAAGGCGAGAGGGTGCTTGGTGAATTAGGGGGAAAGGCTTCGTGAGAAGCTTTTTAATGGCAAAGGAGCGAGCTAGTCGATAAAATCATGAGAGTATGCATAATAAAACCATTCCAGTGCGTTTTCTCCTAGCCAACGGTATGAAACGTAATCACGAAATCCGCAAAATCAGATTAGCTTCCTTACCCTCCGTGCATACGAATGATTTGACAAAAAAACATTCAAAAGCATTTCTGCCATCTGTCGATGTAGGCAAGGAGAAGGGCAACTGCATGTCAGGGAATTCATTGTGAATGCCATGCAAAATTAACACCTGAGTGCTACCGAGGAAAAAACGCCACCAATCACCTAACTAACCTGACCAGCGCAATTTACTGGGAGATGCCAAAGTCGCCTGGAAATAACTTACTATCTGTCCCAGGTATCCGTTTGAGTTTGGAGCTTTTTCTTTGATGTCTTCGATGAAGCACAAGGCCAACGATAATTAGATTGGTAATAAAAATGAGGCACCCAAAGCACGTGGCGATCGTGATAATCATAGAGATGCTCGGAGACGATCCCCTTGCTGCAGGATCGCCGTCTTCGTTGAGGGAATTCACTCCAGCCATCTGTCCCGCGTTGGGCCTCCAGCCGCCACTGCCAGCCTGAGCCTCGTCTCGCATTGCCTCTTCTGGTGGGTCTGCGGCAGCTTAAAACCATCGCAGAACATTTGATATCTCGTTCACCGATGGTCTGTCTTGTCAGTGTGCTATTTAGAAGCTAGCAAAATCGCACCACACTGTGCTAATCAATCCACTGTAGCTTAGCCAGACCTACTTTGTGTGTTGGATTTTGTTTATTTTAGCTAAAAGTTCCCGTTCAAAAATCACTGTCAGTAATAAATTAATGATATTTGATTATTAACAGAGAATGGTGATGCGTAGTCCAGTAGTAAATAGTGAAGTTGTCAAAAACATGCACAGGGTACAAGATTTATGGTGAAATATTCTTAATAAAGTAAAATTTAGTTGGAACGTCACTGAGTGATGACATAAGACATGTGTCCCTGAATTGAAAATTGATTTAAAATTAATTGTCAGGCCTTAAAGTATTTCGAGTTTTCAAAACCGTGTGTTTTTTTTAATAAAACCAATAGTCCACAACTCGGATATTTGTCAAAAAAGGTTCGCGAACTCAATTTTTTTGTGACAAAATGCATTAAGGATGATTAGGGGTCATCGCCAACCTGAAAAATTCCCACCTTGTCTGTAGGTATTATGGGCTCATTCATGTTGCCATCCGCCCTTAATGTTAAGGTTTATTCAGGAAAATGAGGTAGATCGAAACGGCGTACGATGGCTTGAAGGAATAAATGTGTCTAGACGATGGGACTGAAATTTAAAGTCAGCCCTGTTCGATCATAAATTTTGCAGCAAATAAGGTCATAATGTGTACCTAGAGTAAATAGATTTTCCTTAACCGTAGGCCAGGAAAATCTGGAAAAAAACTTACTATTTTTTGGATATTTTAGTTAGGGTGCTGATAAATAAATTATAAAGCTATTTCTTAAAAGCTTAATGGCTGTATAAATTTAAACGATTTATTCCATCTAACGAATTATGGCATCTGGCACATACATTTGACAAGCATTTGTAAATACAACTGCGAACAAAAAGAACCGGGTATCACTTATATTTTTTTACAAAATTTAATTAACTCAAAACCTCGTTTGTATTACCAAAATCTTACGTTAGTTACACTAATTTGATCGACTTGCAGGTGGCAAGAAATATTACTTGATTATATAATAAAATCACTAATATTTGTCCCTGGCCAACTAAATGCGTGAGAGTTAAATAAAAGGGTACACAGGTATAGCATTGGTAGCAGTTATTGGCTTCGGCATACATTTTGATCCAAAACAAGACCAATTTGTCTGATGCACATTTCTAGATTGCACAAAATACCAATAGTAAAGGAGGGCGCAGAAGAGAGTAGCCATTTACCATTGTGTCATTTGTAAGTAAATTTGAAGCCTCTCAAGCAAGCGTTTCCTAGACCCAAAACTGCGAAAACTGGAGATTCAGCCCCGCGGCTAGTGCAGTAATTAAAGCGATTTCAACTCACCTGTGGTTGATGCGATGAGGTAGTCAGTAGCAGGTGAAGCTTTGTGAAGGGCGTTTTTAGCGGACACGCAGATGCGGTACGTTGTGGCTTTAGAGAGATCTAAACAAAACCCAATCAACTCGAATGCCGATTTTTGTGACTCTGAAATGAGTGCAGTAATTCGACTCGAACCAGTCACGAACAAATAATATTTTAAAATTTAGAGAATATTCCGCAGAACAATATGTATTTTATTCAGGTTGCGTAGTTTCGTGGAGCAAATATCAAAAATAGTCTCACTTTGTACCAAGAAATATCCAGAAAGACAAATGTATAAATCTCTTGGCCCAAAACACCAAACCGGATAAATTACCGCACGGTGATTTGGCCTCTTGAACATAAATTGAAAGCCGACTCAAACTGCCTTTTACTGCTACATTTGCCAGATATTTTGGCTTGCTTTCGAAAACTGCTGTTTCTATGAGTTTGGGCAGTAGTCGCGGTGTATGGGCGGAAAGTAATATAATCTAACCGTTGTCAACAAATATAACGAGTTCCAGCTTTCAAGTCAAAAAAATATTTAGTAACGATAAAACGGAGACTAGTGCACCGCTGATCCAAAGAGGTAATAGCAACTTCAATCATTCTGGTTAGTGGTAAGTTCTTAAATTGTATTTGACTAGAAAGAAACATTACTTTACCCATTCGGTGTTACTGGTGCAAAGTATTGAATTAAAAGAAGAAAGACCTAACATGAGAAAATCGTCAAGGAGTCCCTCTCGTCGTAGAATTGTATTAAAATATTAATAATGCTGTGCTTAATACTCTAACAAGAATACATGCACATTTAATGCACAAAGTAACTTAGTCATGTTAAAATATGCAAACTTTCTTGGCAATACTAAAACCGACTATGAAAATGCGGAATAATTGCTAGGACATAATTTTGAGGGTAGCGTTTTTGCAATCTTGTGTTCTCTTGCTTCAATGCTTCAGTAATTTTAACTACAAATTAAAGGCTTCGAGTTTTCCCCTACAGATAAAATTTTCGTAGTTTATTAGTCTGATTTGCCTGATAGCAATCGGCGAGGACGTTGGTGCAAATTGGCAAGACCAATTAATCGTAGAAGCTTTAATTTTTGCAACTGCCTGGTTAGCGATAATTTTGTAGCTTTCTACACACATGCTAAGAAATTTGTAGACCTACTCTCAATTGTGTGTTTCATTACTTCCGACATCAGGTCTTCTTTGGTCTCTGTGGCTTGCATGGCATCTGGTGCATCGTTCGGAGCCCATTTGACCTAAAAATTAGATGGTCGCTGTTTGATTCAACAGCTCGAGGGTTTCCTGATAACGGGTTAACATTTTAGTACAGTAAACTGGTTGCGATACACAAACTTAAATGTAAAATTTGAAGATGGTAAATTGACAATTGCTGTCAAATAAGTTTAAATGCCCTTGCATTTCAGATTGATGATTGTGAACAAAGAGAGGAAGGAAAATTTTTAGTGACATGGAGCAAGCTAATCAGCTCTTTGCTTCTACGAAACTCTACGTTAAAAAAATTGTCTCAAACACCGATCGAATATCACAATCATGACTAAATCGGTTAAGCACAGTATTAACACGAATGTGATTTATGTGCAAATTTATTATGCACCATCAGGTCATGAGCAGGTAGCTTAACAGATCGACAATCACAATCATAATCCGAATTCATAGTAAAATCGATGGAAATAATATTAAATATGCAGTTTTAAATTGTGAAACAGATAAAGTATGAACAAAATTTTGCTATTAGGGCATGAAATTTTTCTAACTGTTACTAAGCGTCAACTTGGTTCGTACATGAAGCAGAACTAGCAGATATTTTTTGTATTTTAGATGTACTTTGCTTCGCAGAAACCTGTTTCTGATGCAACATTAAATTCAACATAAAGTTTCGACAACCCTCGTTTTGTAACAAGGGCCTTAGTCTATTTCTATTTTCTTGATTTTGCAAAGTATAATTTTCACTTGACACGGCATGCCCTTGTAGGGAAGGTTAGAGGTTCTTCAGGGAAGTTTGAAGACCCTGGGTTGTTCTTTAGCCCAATGGAAGTGTTACGACGCGCCTTGTCCTTAGGCTATTAGCTGGTGACTAAATGAAATCAAAACATAATCTGCTTTGCTTTTGACTTTGTGCCAAAAGTCTATTAGGCATTACTTGACTAACCAGACAACTTTAGCCTGGTTTCTCCTAGTTTAGTGGAAATGAACACTATTTCAAGGATTTATTTCGATGCTGACCGAGGAAGGCATACGAAATTTGGTTGACAGACTTTGAGCCAAGAGGCGATTTGCGGATACTTTGGTAAACTGAAGCACATTTCTGTTATTCTGCTGGCCAAAAAATACAGCAGGTCCTCTAATACAAACATTTGGTTTGTTTGTATGTGGCCTCTTAATGGGCTTTGTTTATCTACAATGGCAACAGAGACAATTAAAAGAGTTGCTCTGCTCTCGGAGCAATGAAGGTCTGTCTTGAAAGGTTTCCTGCCTTATTTTTCTTATTTTAAGGCTGTCGAGCTTGTCATCTGGTGAATAGAAATGCCGATATATTAAACCTGCAGATGTTTGATAAAGTCTGATTCGTTTTTATAATAATGTGAGTCAATTTTAAAATAGCAAAGTTAACCAAATTTCGGGGTTCATGGAATGGTCTATTGCGCCATCAATTTTCATAATTTAAGTCTTTAGACGCTTAACTGCATTCAGTTCAATTAGCTCTTCGAAACATAACAGTAGTGACAACTTCTGAGCTCGAGGTGATCTTGCACTTTCCTTAAACTAGATAACTCATGAACAAAACAGCGATGAATTAGAAAAAAATGGTTTTCTATGTGTGATTTTTCTCAAAGCGGGACCTTAATTCTGCAATGTCTTGTCAAGTACCATGCATTAGACCTTATGCCTTAGGTTTTTAGATTTTTTTGAAAAGTGTTCTATTTTCTATGATCACAAAACTGATTCAGTGCAAATTAAGTATTTTCCAATCTTTGTTGCGTGTGTGAGATAAAAAAGTAGACTGCAGCAGAAAATCACACTAATTGGACGAATACATGTAACCGTGTATTTTTCCGCAGAACAACTTTGGAAGAGGCTATTTAATTTGTATATCTTACGATTTGTAAAGGATGGAGTTGGAAAACAAAACAGCATAAGACATAAAGTAGTAATATTCACAATTTCTTTACAAGAATTAAAAGTACAGAACGTAAGAACCAAAATCCTCTATTTAAAGCTACAAGTTTAAAGGAAATTCAAACGCATTAATCCAAAAACAAAGGTCATTTTGTTATTTGCATCTTAGCTGATCTAGCCTGGTCCCATGTGGTGGCATTTTATCAAGATAAAAGTGAGGCATCAGATCGCTCAAATTATGCAGACATTTCATACACATCACAACCATTGCGAGTAATTTACCACAACTGCTAAGTCACAATAAAACTTGTCTGGATATAAACCACATGCAAACACACGTTTATATGTGTATTCTATAGGAAACTACCAGTGAACGATTGCCAACGCATAGAATGAGGATACAATACTTCCAAATTGAAAAAAAATATTTGATACAATTCATCAAAGATAAAGGAGACCGTTGACTTGAAGGTCGTTGAATGATTCATGTCTAGCAACAGCAATTAAGGCCTTGCTTCAAAAGCATAAACGTAGATGTTCTTCTCCAAGAGAGTCCCACAGGAAATAAACAAACGAGTCCAATTCAGGAAACACATGGAGATGCCAAGGGGAACAAATGGCAAGCCATTTGTGCGACTAGACCGCCCGACATAGATTTTCATGAGTAGGGCCCACATTAATGGATGGTTTGTTTATGTGCAGGGAATATATTTCGCGGTGGATTAGTGGTAAAAAGTAGCTGGGACTACAAAGACAGTGTTGTAAACTGCCAACTGGTAATCGAGTGCGCATACAGGTAGACCGGGGTACAATATGCAAAATCACGCGTGCAGTTAGAGTTTAAATCATATACTAGCATATGGTCAACATCCTTTAAATCAGCAGAAGTGTTACTATTAATTGCAAATGTTCACAGTAATCAACAAATTATTTTTCCATGAATGGCGCCTACAGTTTGGAAATAATCAAAATTGGTTTGCAAACCGAGCTTTCCTCGGAAAAGAGAACCTTTAGTGCAGAACATTTTCAGGATTTTACTTTGAAAATAAACCTGTTTGCACACCAAACAGGATCACTTCGGTCCCGAAAGTTAGGAATGCGGAAGGTTTTGCCGAAGGGGGCAGCGTATGTTGGGCGCTTCATGTCATGGCAAAATTTGTTCTCGAGTGCAAATTCGTTAAAAGTATGTTATGGCGAATAAGTAATGCTTTTTCTTTTGACAATGTTTTTTTTCAGTTTTTTAGTGCCAAAATATTCGACTATAGATAATTTACGGTACTGGAAGATGCAACAGGCATCACCTGGTACTAAACTAGAATCGTATTCCGATTTTTAAAAATTAAATTTGATATTTTGGGCAACAAATTGTTTACAGGCTTCAAATGGTCGGACATGAAAATAATAATATCAATGATTGGCGCATTATGTTTAATTGTATGTGTTCTCAGCACGGAACATACACAGGTAAGGTGCTTGCAATAATGCTCGGGTCAGGATTTCAGTGTAGGTAGTGCATGTTTATAGCTTATCAAACTGAGTAATGGAATTTATGCTGCAAGTCACAAACAAAAAAGCCCAATCGCAAAGCTTACAACGAAGGTTTGTGGGGGACCCCCATTAAATCCTTGTTGCCAGCCAATAGTTAGTGAGGAGGAGGTAGCCTTTAGCAAAATGGGGTTTCCAGGTTTCCCGGGAGGTGAAGCTGGCCCGAGGAGCACTCTTCCGATATCAACTCCCATGGTGTTTGTCGCCTAACGAGGAAAAAAACATAAAACGCAGACTGTTAAAAAATCATTTGATAATTAAAGGTTTTTATTGGCACTGTATTGTCGTAAATTAAACGGGAAAAGGTTTATACCAAAGAAATTTGTAGTGCTGTCACACTTGTTGTAGAAGTACATGACGGCTAAACTTTTTGCAATAATTTTTCGGGTCTGAATTTACAAATCTTGGTGAAGTATAAATGTACAACGTTTTGGATAGTCAAAATGGTCGATTTCTGAACTTCAAATCAAAGTTCATGAACTCATTAAACACTAACTGAAATTGACACTACTATGGGTCTGGAAAATGTATATATCCACTAAACACATTAAACAGCAAACAATAAAAAATGCTGCAAATAAGTTCAGATGAATAATTGGAGTCAAAAAAAGTTTGTTTTGCACACCTAATACAAATTAATGCGGCTCTGAGGATCGCTTCTGATCCACACGCATACACACAGGTTCCCAAAAACCCAAGTCAGAATTTTCGCTAACACATGTTGGCATGTTTGCCTTTGAAGCAAATTTTGAAGACAGACAATCATGGCATTTAACGTTAGCAGATAGGTCATTTACTATGTAATCGCTGATGCATACTCAAAACGAATAATAAATTTAGCTTTTGCCTCTTTCTCAGCACGTTCAGTGACAGTCCCTTTCCAGTGTTAAGCAACAGTTTCCATCTCAATTAAACACTCACAAAAGTACCAGTTAGGAGATGATTGAAGATCTTTTAGCATTGTAATATTGACTTTATTGTTTTACCAGCTGTTAATAATTTCGTAAGCAACTAGCCATCATATTCTGTATTGTCCTGTATTTTAAGTTACAAAGAAGAGTTTGAGCAGAACTAACCTGACAAAAATAGCTGCCAAAATCCACTCGCCTCACAAATTCAATGCTGAGCAAAGCTCGGTAGCGTCCTGCGTGCACTCTACTAACGGAGGATTTAAACTGACCGCCTTCAACCAATGTTAAGTTTGCTGGCTCCCTAAACCACGTGACTGTTGGAGCAGGTTCTGCAGCAATCATGCAAAAGATTGAAGTAGGAGGCACTGGTGAATGAGAAGCTATTTGGGTCTGGTTAAAAGCAGTCTTAGGAGGGTCGTATGCTGGAGCTGCGCGCATCCACCTCTCGATTTGGAGAACTCGAGGAGCAACTGAAATGAGAATGCTTTGGTTTGAAATCACAACTGAATTTCAGGAATACTTCATGGATTTTCCTAACCTCCGGTTTGACCTAGGCAGCAATTTTCCACGCTTGTCATTTTGCCATATACACTACGCAAGTATTCATTATCTCGAGATTATGCCTGCTATCCTCTAACTCATTCAGTTGTGCCTTTAGTGGCAACCTCTTCATTGTAAGACACACAAAACTACCAAAACGAGAGTAAAGAGCCACCAAAATTGACACGTTGAAAATAAGTTTCAAGAAATGCACATACCTTATTAAGATTGCAAAATTTTCCACAGACATTTAATAACAGCCGAAAGCACGGCATAATATTCGATCCCACTATTAGCGATAAACCTTAATCACAATTTAAGACAAAAAATAGTACAATCACCTTTTTCATTCTATGTGCTTCGACAGGTCGTTAAGATAATTGTGATGTTGATTTCAAAAATGTTTGTCTGTGAACAATGGACACTTGCTGGTTTTTCTTAAGAGCTTGAAATGTTTGTGGCTTTATTAATGCCATTTGATGAGTAGCAAGGGTTTTGGTGTCCCATACGCAGAAAATCAGCTCTCTTTAAAGTCCCCGTTTAACACCTAAACACTAACAAAATCACTAACGTTTGAGAAATTAAAAGGTAAAATGGGAAACTTTTAATCACAGTAGGACCCCGTGAGCCTCATTAAACAAAATACACATGTTATATGTTCTTACTAATATCCCACATTGTTTCGCTTAATTTAGTGGCGACGAGTATGGACATTAACTATCGTTGTTAGTTTGGGGTTATTTTCGATATTCACTTAAGGTTAACCTAATTTCTTGTAGTATAGCTAAAAAAAGAGACTGTAGAGTGGCTGAATGTGCTAATTAAAATATGCTGGACCCAATCAGAACTTTAATGGTTTGATTTGGCATTAAATTGAAAGAAATACACTTAACGGACCTAGGTCTGGGAAACGCCTGTGAAAGTGGATGAGTAAACCAAAGGACAAAGGTTGAATCGGTGAATCGCAGAGAGCCGTGTTCCACCAAGACATTTTGAAGTGCCACACGTAACTTAGTTACTCGATGAGAGTTATGTGAGGTTCATGAGTAAGTGATACTACATTCCCATGCAGTTCTGCCGCTGCCCCTTTAAATAACCATTTAGTCCCATGTTTGTACAACATATTTGACATGAAAACGTTCCGCCAATGGTGATGACCTGGATCGCGATTAAGTAGGGCAGATACCGAATGTGCCTCGGAGAAGGTGGGAAAAATGGCAATGATTTATATTCATTCTTAGCATAATGATTTGCGTTTATTTCACACCGCAAAACAAATACTGCACTTCAGCAAACAAATTCCGTACCACGGTTTTGATTATATTTTGCTTTGCGTTTAATTTGATTAAAAGAAGTTTTTTTGAATTTCAACCATGACCAGCATACTAGCTATTTTTTGGTGGATAAATGAGCAAGTTGCCCTAAACGTGATTTCGAAATCACATATTTCGAATTTCACTTATCATAGTCGAGCAGAATCTTTTTAAAGAGAGAATTTGGTTAATTTTTGATGATCTGCCAAAAGTATTTTTTTCGCCCCATTAGTGCGTAGCAGTAACAAAAGAAACTGAGTTAAAGTAAAATGGAACGCTAATTAATCTTCACGAACCACAAAGGTTATTGTATTAGGCTTCAACTCCGAGTTAACAGAAAATAATGTGTTTACAAACCGCAATTATCGAAATCCAGTCACATTTTCTGAAAAATCATTTTGCAAGTCCCTTTTGAACGTTGAAATATTTGCTATTCTGCCTAATAATAGCCTCATAACTGACATTTTGGGTTCATAGCCTACATTCCTCTAAATAAAGTAAAATAAACTTCATTTGATGAACCCACACAAATCAATAGGAGACACCACCACATGTGCACAGCAGAAACTGAAAACTAAAGTGGACTCATCCAAAGTAGTATTCGACTAGTACAAAGGTCTAACTTTTTTCCGTTAATAAGCCCTTCATGGTCAACAACAAAAACTGGCTTCAGATAGACAGCAATCTACCTCAAACGGAATAGGTAATATTTTGCCGAAGAAAGAAAATCCAAACCTACCCATACAGCAATATGTTAATTCTACAATGTGCACAGTGCTGGTCAATACCGTTTGCTTTAGAATGGGTTGGGTTCGAAGTTTAATAATTACCGATCGGTCTTCAGAATGTGCAAACTGTCATTGCCAGCACTTAATGGATGCACAAAACATTCGCCACCATATTGTTATGACACCACATGGAAAAATTTTACAAAAACTTACAAGGGTAAATTAGATCGATAAATCGCACCACTGGGGAACCGATTCCGTTGTCAACGAAACATTCATATCGACCGACATCTCCGGGATCGACGTCAGTTATGTGAAGGGTGCTTACGAGGTGGTAGGGCTCAGGCGTGAAGCACTTTACGTAGTATTTTGCTCTTCCAGCTATAAATTCCTATAAAAAAATTCTGCATTAGAAATTAGTTGTAGAACGAGTCTTGGTAGTCGTATTTGGGCAATACTCTTGGGGTTGCTTGATGTGATTTTATCCTAAAATTCTGATTGAAAAACTAAACGATTAAGTAGTGATTTTCGTTGTTCAAATATTGGTTTTTATATTTCTACAAAGTACACCCGTTACTGCAGGTATTTTTAATCTATTTTACACAATCTGAGAGCTTCTAATTAGCTTCTTGGGTGTTAGCCACTAACTGTTAAATGAAATAGCCAAAATGTATATGCATTTTTTGCTTGTTTCATTGCTGCATTGTTTTGTTGCCAAAAATGCGGTGTTTAACAATTATCCTGGAAGATACTTTCATCAAGAAGCTACTGTATTCGCATCCACATGGCAAAAATTTAATGAAAGCTCACAGGAATAAGCATAAAAAACTATTTCTGAGGTGCTGTTGTATTTTACCAAATATCGTGGATGCAGTTTTTCTTGACGAAAGGAAAAAAAGCTAATAATATTGCATAGTTGTAAGTGGTCAAGCTTAATCAGGACAAAAACGAAATGTCTCTAATGTTAGTAGAAGAACGTGATTATTTATAGCATTGTTTTTTTTGAGTTAGCAACGCTTTCGTGTTCTTCTAATCTATTGCACTTTTTGAATGCCTAAAAGGCCGATTTCGAGGTGGACGTGACTTTTTTTTAAAATAACTCCACGAAAATCTACCTGATTGCATCTCAGGCCATTTATGAAAGGTTTCTGAAGAGTTGTTTGACTTTTGGGGGACGCGTTAGAAGAAACTTTGCTGGACATAGTAGAAGCATAGTTCTGGGCCATTGGTGTCTCATCAGTAACCCTTCGCCAGTAGACAGAGTTCGGGTTTGGAGGTGGGTTTGCTTTTACACGACATTTGAGTTCGGCCTCGTTGCCCTTGGTTGTGGCATTAATCAAAGGCTCTCCAATTAGACGAGGTGCGTCTAAAACGGGATGGTAAGCAAGGGCCATTTTTAATATAATTTTTGCTGTTGGTCTATTTACCACAATTCATATACTTGAAAAACTGATAAAGATTTATAAAGTAAACATATTTGAGATTTCGTTGAATAAACCACTGAGTTGTACAGTGGTTCCACTACCCCAGTCTAAACCGTAAAGTTAAAATGCTCTGATTAGTGTTAGCAACTATTAGATGCATCAGAACTTTTGCTTTGCCTTGAGTTTTAATACATTTGTAAGTACAGTAAGCTTTCTGGATCAAAAGTCGTGGGGTACACAATTCAAGTAACTTGCAGCTAACTTAAAGAAATGTCAACCAAAATAATTATCGAGTACTTCTGTTCGTACAGATCGATTCGTATCTCAAAGGAAGGGAGTCTCAAGGATTAAAATTTGCAAATTTACATAAATGACAGGCGTACATGTGCTAGTTTTTTACAAGGGGCATGAAACAAGAGCCATGATATTAAGGCAATGAAATGTACTTGTCGAATACTACTTCGTGATTCAAAACAAATTTTATAGATGGTCCCATATAATATGCACATAAGGACACCACATAATGATTTCGAGACTAATTTCTTATTCCATTTCACATATGTTTTAAATGAGAGTAAATGTGTTCAGCCAAGAAGTATGGAGTGAAAAAAATCATTCCACCTTATTTACCTCGCAGAAAAATGATCCGTCTTTTATTAGGTCTTGAAATGGATTTGATAAACACCCTTTTGTGTACGAACTAAATTGTAGGATACATGCATAAATTTCAAACTCCATTTGCCAAACGTGAAAAGTATACGTTTTAGCCCAGACCTGCAGAGACAATACCCTGATGCTTTCAATGACTGGTCGTGCCTGAACATTCATTAATAAAAAAAATTTTCATTTAGAACACAAATTCTGACTGCAGAGACATCTTCATGTTTATTTTGTACTAAGACATAAAATAAAATCGTTTAGTTGAATACGTAAAATTAGTCAAAATCCGCCCGGTGTCTAGTGTCTAGATGGGACTTCCCCAGAAGAGATAAAAACAGTGTGAATTTATTTTCAAAACCTTTTTTTTCATTAAAACACATCGGCGCATTCATCAGATCACTCACAAATTTAAGCAGACAAATTACTGGATCTTTTTACTTAGATTACAGAGATTTATAGTCTGGGCCAAGCACGCACGTTTCGCTTTTTTGATTGATAAAAGGCAAATGAGTACGTCGTTTCACTCTAAAAGCTTTTGATTCGGGATTTTTTATCTTCTCTGTTTGTAAAAGCCTAGTAAGTTAAACTTAAGATTGCACTTATAGGCACTAAATTCATTTTAAATGAGGTCCCTAAAATTGCCGAGGTACCAATAAGGTAAATTGCAATTAAAGTACTGAGTGATATAGCAATCCGTTTTAACTGAAATGTCAAAAAGTAACCTTGAGTTAGTTCTTGTGTGCCAGGTGTGGATATGTGAGTGTAGTCTTACTGATTTTGTAGTGAATCGTACTGATTCACGTCCAATTGTTCTATCACCGCATTCTCAGGCCCCTCACCCCCTCTCTGAATGTGAATGCTTATGAACAGGCACCCTCAACACTTACCCACCACGCATCTGTCCATTCCAGCATCTGTACATTTACCAGTTTCTTAGATTAGTCGACAACCCCAATTAGTCACTGGCGGCTTTGTAGGCATGGGTACGCGTCTCACACAAAACGGCAACAAGGCTGAAATATCGAATACACGGTTGATCTTTCCTCATCTACGGCCTTTTCAGTCCTCTGAGTGTCTGTTTAGTTTAATCGGGATCATGAAACTGGGTGTCCTTGGTGTGGTTCAAGACCCATCTCGGAGCGTCAACAATAAATAAGCGCAATGTTTCCACTTTAAAATTAGAGGGCACTTTGTTCCACCTGACATGATGAAACAAATTTCCAGTCATGGGGAAACATGAAACAGGATAATGAATTTAATTTATAAACACGCCTTCAGTTTGCAATGAACAAGGACTTGATTTAAGGCCACGGTTTTTTGTATCCGATATTTTTGGCTCATTGCTTCAAGTCATCTAAGATAAATTCATAGTTAAATAACACCGGAGAGCTTTTAGTAAAAGACTGTCAGAACCGATAAACCACCTTTGGTTCATGGTCTTCACTGGGTTCATTAAAAGGAACTAGTCCTAATGATTTGCAAAGTACTTCATAAAAGACTCCCATAGATCAAACTGGTTTCCCGTATTTAGTGAGTGAATTAAGGTTTACATTACCCATGGTCACGCTATTTAAGCGCCATCATTTGGTGCTCGACCGATAATCTCCACATTTCGATAGATTTACGTGTAATAAAGCGTGTGGCGCCACTCTTCAACCCCGCATTATCAAATTTAATGAAATCTATGCATACGCGTAACATTGAGGAAGAAAACTAGATCCGCACTGCCGACAGAATTGGTCCCCGTGATTTTATAGCTTCCCATATGCTCCACTCCGACACGAGGCAGTCTTAATTGTGCCGGTGCTCCAGACGGCAGTGACAGGCGTTCTGTGATCTCCACCCACCGGCCAAGGGTTTGGGGGTCAAATTTTCCATGAAACCACCTCGCCGATATTATTGGGGGATTGGAGGAGGGCGTGAGGTCAAGTTCTACGCTGGCACCTGGAGGATGCAAAAGAAATAGGCTATTTGGACACTATAGCTTCGGGGTCGATTTCAAGCAACCTCGACGATGCGTTGATTTAAAAGCCTGAAAGCAAAAGGCTTCCAAGGACTTGGAACACCAAAATGTGGGTCTTTATGCAGCACACGTGCAATGAAAATAAATGACACAAATGTATGTGTATTGTCCACATTGAATTAGTTAAGTGTAGACTTTATGCTTCACGTTAATTAACAAGTGACGAGTGAGCAAATATACACAGTTCATTATGTTTGAGGGGGGTTGTAATAATGGCTAGCGGAAAACCATGACTGGAAGGCAAACATGTCAAAATGTTTTTCTTCAGGTTGCATAAGTCGCAACTTTTGCTTTTGACAAAAAAGGCTGCCCCTTAGTACCATTAACATTTTATTTATCCACAAAAATTTACATGCGATTTCGGCTAAAGCGGGGAAGAATAAAAGCATTAATAATCATTCCATGATTAAAAAGAGCTTTAAAGTCACCATAGTTTGATTCGAATTAAGGAGAATTATGTTGTTAGGAAAAGGGACTAATTAAGTGAAATTAATTAGCGCGAGTAGATAGAAGATGAGCCAGCTTAGAAAACACTACAATTGGTGACTAAAATGGTTGAATAATGCTTTTATTCCGGTCAAAAATGCTACTGATGAAGTTTATTTGGTAAGACACTAATAAAATCCTAATATCTCTGACCAAACGCGTTTTCGATTTGTCATGCTGTGGTCGAATCAAAGTGGGTTCAAATTCTTGTCAAATCTGATTTTCCAATTCAGGATATATTTATGTCTGGTCCTTGAGAAAATTTTGTTTTACAAAGCTAGTAATGAGTTCTTTCTAAATGTGTTTGAGTGCAAGTGTTAGATATGTTTAAATACCAAGTACTGACCGTTTTGCAGCGCTTTCATCTTTGCAAATATTTCAATAAATGACTATATTACCGGTTTGAACATGTTAGTTCATGGAAGCATTCACGCTTTTGCAGAGGAAAAGCAGCAACTTGAGAACTAATCAGTTTACAATACGGTTTATGATGTACTCTCTTTTATAGAAACTGGAGCATTAATGCTAGTCTATGGCTAGTCCACACAGTTCATTAGATTTAAATTCGCCTGCAAGAATAGGGCCAGTCTCATTTCAGTTTTTCTATTTAAAGTGTATAAGGCAACTTTCATTCAAATTAAACTATAAAATAATAAGAATATCAGTTATGTTACCACAATGTTCGGACTTCACATGAGCCTTATGTTGACTGACAGAATGTTTCCCTTAACCTCAGAGAGTGAGAAAAGAAAAAGCGGGTATGCGAGAGAGTATCTTATTGCTAAATGGTACAGCTACGTTTCACTGTTTTGTGTCCTAACTTTTCTATTTTACGCTTAGGAATTTAGCACATAGTTTTCAGTCATCAAATTTAGCGGACAATTAAGCTAAAAAATCAAGACTTAATAATGAATATTAATTTAGCTGAAATAAAATTACTCAATTTCTGCGCGATCATTATAAATGATTTTATCTGCGCAACTGCATTAGACACGGTTACTACGCTAGAGGAATTATGTTCGGCACAACTGATGCAGCATCGGAATTTTGAAGGGCATTTTATTTCTCCTTGCTTTTTTTGGTCTTAAAAGTTTACGAAGCATGGTGGTGTTTAATTTTAGCACTAAAATAAAATAAGGGCCTACACCATTCACCGGGTTTTGGTCCACGAATATCAGCAGCCAGATTCAGTTTAAGAGAACACTATGCAAGGACAGTGAACTCTAACGAGATCTTACAAAGCCCCTGTGTCTTGTTTGAAAAGTATATTTCAGTAGATATTTATTGTATTAACGTGGCAATCGAATCACGAATTGTGTTTAATTAGGATGAGTGAATATATTATGGGCTAACTTAACGACATATAGAGAAAACCATCGCGGTATGAAATGGAACTCGCTAGTAACAGCTAAAATATGTCATTATTTTCACTCAGCTCGAACAGTCTTAAGCATAAAATAAGTATAAGTCGTTAGGGTCTCTGACGTCGCCGGACCCCAGGGACTAATTACGGAATTCAACGTATTCATAAATAATTCGTTTGTTCAGCATTCTACGGTCTCTTACTCAGTCAGTCCCAGGAGCATCCCGATGATGACAAATTTCACAGAGTCGTGGTGCATTAACCCCAAAATTTTATCCAGAAATTTAGTAAATTGCAATATGGCTTTAATTTTAATGTTGGGGAGTAACTGTTTTACCATTATTGATGTAGTTTTTCAATCATCACCATTAAAGCCACGACATTGCGTTCCCGTTTATTCTATTAATAAAATTTGTCGAAAGTGTTCTAACGTTTCAAACAGCTGCCAAATATTTTTTCCTTCTATGCCTCGCTACTTGAGGCGATGTAATAACGGAATTCAATTCACGCAAAATAAAATCAGGCATCTTTAAAGCATACAACTGATGTATGCTTTATTTAATCATACGAAAAAATAAAAAAACATATGTTTAAAAAATTATATTTTGGGACGCGCATACAGATAACAGTTCAAATTCAGTGCACCTACTTCCATGGAGACAAACCTAATCAATCATTTGTATTTTAGGGAGATCAAACAAGATCGAATTTGCCAGGACGGGTTGGTTTATTAAAGTGCGTGCTAGAAACGTAATTTTTTCCCAACGGAGAAGTGCAAGTCTATCGTTGCATGACTGTCCACCCTGTCTTGTAAACGGGATTTAATGTGTTTAGTCAGATGTAAAAAGTGTGCAAAAGTGCGAAATAACGAATGGAGTATTGAGCTGGCTTTGAGGTAATACCTGGCAATTACTGACTTCCTTTTTGGACATGTCAGAAGTACCCCCCTAAACAGGAGTTCTGATAAATGGTCCTATGAGAAACCCAACATTGTTAAGCAGGCTTGAATTTGACCAATTATTTCTAAAAGTCTAACCCTGTTAGTTGCCTAAGTAATTACGTATATTTAAATAGTTTACTGACAGTTTTGCACAATTCCCTTCTACCAAGAGTTTGTGTAACAACAAACCTGTTATTACTTCATTCTCTCGTCTTAGTGGTTGTTGGGTCAATCGTTTCGCTATTCATTTACTGGCTCATCATACTCGCTGCGTGGATACTTGATTTTTTACCACACGGAGAGAAGTGATGAGACTGTACCAATAGGATATTCATTACACTTATTACTTTATTTTATAACATATTAGTTTCAATTTCAGAATTCGTTCAATGGCATTTGCTGTGTTCTTTGTTGTTAACCTTAATGGTTTTATCTAAAAAGTCGGATTTAATGTCACGAGACATTACTTCAATCAATAACGTACTAAACACATTTTTTAGAAATGGCGCTTTGTATTGCTGATCCCAGTCAGAACGGAATCATACAAGGCATAATTACACACAGTGTGGATGACTTATAAAGCATTGAAAATTGTCCAGAAACAAATTATCCACAGGAGACGAATGCGTTGGGAATGTAATGGTGGGATAAGCAGCCATTTGTGTAGCTTCTTAATTCTATTATAGAATGCTGGAAATCCTTCCATCAAAAGTAGTGATATAAAAACGTTCACGGTGTCTTCATGAAGAATAATTGTAAACTGCTTGGCAAATCCATTAGGACATACTACGGGAACGATGTTTTTTGATTGACTAATCCTACGAATCAGCAATTTCACAGTCTTAAGACTGTCTTGCAAAAGGTTTGGTTGGCTGGGTTAGAGATAAATTATAAAGCAGGTATTTGTACCTATTGAAAACTGATATAGAAATGAAATCATAAATTAGGCTCTTATAATATAGGGGTCTTCAATTTTACAAAGTAATGTTAATTCGTGGTTTTAACACACTTAAAATGCAAAATAAACGTTTATTTAGCAAAAAATGCCAAATAGAAGGAAACAAAGCAAATATTGTTCAAGGCTGAACTGAAAAAAATACTAGATCCAAAATGATTACGGTTAGGGTCGCATTTTCACCAGTTAAATAAATAATTCAATCTACAATTACATTAACCACAGCAAAGTTCAAGGTCAATCTGTACAAGTGACTTCTGGATCCTTGCTAGTTTTATCCTGATTGAATTATTAACGTGCTTAATGATCTTTGGTAAACCATGTGAAGTTCCCTTCTGTTAAACTCTTAATTGCTGGTCTTTTAACTTTTCAGCTTTGTCATATTCAGACCGAATTCAGTGAGTTGATTACAGGGAGTGATGTGTCAATCATGATGAATCAGATACAGTTGGAGAGTTACCAAAAGCAGGCAAACTTTTGGTACGTTTTTTGGTCAGTGACATTAGAAACATTTTATGGAATTAAAAGGCGTTAAATTTGATTTAAATTCAACAAGTCTTAATGCAATCATTAAGAACGAAACATGGAGTAGTAATTTTAATTGGTGTATCGGTTGGAAGTAGGTGTATTAGACAGTCTGAATGCATAGAGGCGTTCACAAAGAAACCGGCATTTTCAAATTATAAACAGTATACCAAATTCAATATACTCAAAAATCCAACATATCTTATTACGATTTCTGACAAAAACTAGCCGCAAAACCTGTTAATGTAGAATTTACTGAAGTAAACGTAAATAAAAGTGTATAAAATGAATCAAGATTATCAAAGTATACTCTCTTTTTTGAAAAGCTTGGAAATTTATGGATACCTTCAGAACAATGTTTACATGTCAAGAATTATTGAAACAAAGATACTACTTGCAAAACATTGACCCAAACAATGAATTCATTTGGCAATTATTTCGCTTAGATTCAAAACAGTTCCTTCTAAGCTTAGAAAAAGCCTTATGACGTCACCAAATATATAGAAATATACCCTTGACTCTATCTGCAGGGTAGGTTTAAAAGATAATGTCTACAAGTGAAATTAATCTTATAAAGAGGAAACCGCTTGATACTAACCTTCCACTGTGACGTATTGAGGGAGATACTTTGAGGTGGAGGAATTCAGTTTGGAAAGCACATTTGAAAAGTTAGGCTTAAAGAGTACGTTTAAGAGAACATCATTTTTAAGCCTCGATGTTTTCTCCAGGGGTCTGGCACTCCAGTTTGGGTGCTCGTCATATTTCTCAGGACCAAGAGTGGAGCATTCCACTCGGCTCTGATGGTGGTGAGCCTGAACCAACAGGGATACCTGGCTTCTCGAAACCATTCGAGAACGTAGCAGCGGCAGTGCCTTCGCATCCCCTAGAATACCAACAAATCATTTGTTTAAATTAAAAAAAAATTATCAAAAAGATTTAAAAGCAACTAGCGCAAAGACACCTAGTAATCAAGCATATTTTCTAATAAAAAGTTGAAACTATGTAGCTGAGAGACTCATGACGCAGACAGTGGCTTCTCCTTGACGCTTTTTATTGTATATGACTGTTTTCCAGCAAATTAATAAATATATTACAATTTCATTTTATGGAGAAACACTGTTTATATTGATTATTCCTAAAATTTCAAATTTTAAGTTATATTTCAACAAAAGGTATAAGGCATTTATAATTTTTTTCCGAGTCAACTTCATATGTTATTCATATGTATTTCTTGGATTTATCCGCAAAAAAATTAAATATGAGAAGCTCCCGCATTTGCCAATTATCAACGTTTCGGAGTGACGGAGTAATTTGAAAACCGTTTGAGTCGAACATTGTCAACAGAAATCAGTATCTTGGCTTCTGATTAGCCTTGTTTTATTTTGAAATTGTAGTTTGAACAAATTAATTAGACACTACCGAAAAAAGTCTATATTCGGCATTCGGTGGTTGCTAACATATTTAAGCAGTCTTGGAAAAATTAGCGGACAAACATTATGGCTCTAAAAATTTGACCTTTTTCTCATTTTAACCGACTGCTTGCCACATTTATGATTTATTCTGTAAACCATAAACGTTTAGTTTCCCTTAGTGCATAAAATTTTGACACTTTCAGCAAGAATTCACCCTCAATTTAACATCAATCAGTAAACACAACTGTTGGACAAGAAATCAAAAATTTCTTTACATAAATCTGAAACAGTGAAACAACTGCTAGGTTGTCATTTCTTTCAGCCCTGTCAATATGAATAGTCCGTCGGTGACTGTGACTGTTTAGTTTCATCTATTGAATATGCACATGCAAATGTTGCCGGACGTAAAAAGAGGTTTGAATATATTTCGCAAGCTTATTTATATCTCACAATTTTTAGGTGACAGTTTTTATCAGCTGATATAAGGTTTTTTGCAGAACACCTAGGGCCCGATTGTTAAAAAAATGTTTATTTCTAGGCTGGAGTGGTTTTGTGTTTCTCACATGATCTCAGCCTGCATCGAAAAACATGTCCCCAAGTGTTTAAACCTGCATTAGAAGTCACTCTGGCAACCAAAAATAAATAGCAACTTATTTTATCTAGAAAATACACATTATCAGTGGTAATACTTGAAAACACATGCAAGTAAAAGAACAATATTTAGAACGTATTTTGGCAAAACTCAACTTCATTACACTGAACAAAGGCAGTAGGCTACCCTCTTAATTGGTGTGCAGTGCACCGATTGCCTCCAGGATGCCTAAACGAGAATTTATTTTTGTGCATTTGGTTTTAATTTAGCTTTGCTAGAAAAAACCATCCAGCAGTGACGGTCATATTAAAGCAGTTTATTAAACGCCCACCCAAAAATTGATCTTTTTCCTTAATGGCCTTCGATAAATTAATTAAAAAGAAAACTTGCGTATTTACAGGCTTCCTAATAGTTTATGCAGAAATTTAAGGCATGAACAAAAAGGCATGAGGGTCAACTGTAAATTAGATAGATACACGTGCGTGATAATTGGTCCTCGTAGCAGTCTAAATGTCATAGACTTGATAATTTATCTTCACTTTAATGTAAAGAAATGATAACCGCTATTCTATTTCGTGATTGTGATAATCAGTAACACTATATTGATAAGAAATTGGATCTAGAAGCGGTTCCAATACCTTACCTTTTACCAAACAAGGAATGACTAATAGAATGTGTCTTGCGGAAAATGTGGTTACCACAACCAAGATGTTTCTGCTTTACTGAAGTTAAACTTTTTGCTTTTGCTGGTAAACTGCATTTTTGTTCTTCAATTTCTCATTTTCATCCAAATTAATATTCATTTTCACGCCAAATTCTGATGCAAAGCAAAGATCCTCTGTCGCAAACGGCAGAGCTGATATTTTAATGTCTGTGAAAGAGGAGCCAGAATGCTGAAGGACATGCACTTGTAATTCGATAAGATGCCTGACGAATTTGAAATGGCCACGGAATGTAAATTTTGGACTTAAAAAAAATGATGCTTTACATTGTGATATCTGTCGTATGAAGCGTGACTGTAGTGTTTAATAAGCGAAAGCAAATCTTTCCTTTTAAAAGTCGTTATGCTTTTGAAGTTTTTCCTAAAGTATCTCAGTAAAATTGCAGTTTAAAATCATTTTTATTGACCCCGTTAGACTAAAGTTAAATTATTTGACACCAAAAACAGTTTTATATTTGAATTGGTCATTGGATGGCGAGTCGAGCTTTGCTATGAACTACCTAAAATATTGAATTAAGGTATAATTTTCAATCTTCACTGATCATTGTAAAAATAAAGTATGTTTAGATGGTGATACCTTGATTTTGGTGTCTTTTGACGTATCTGAATTGCTGTAAATGCAATAACTTTACTTTTATGTCCGATAAAGCTAAAGACGCTTGCAGGTCATGGCATAAATAACACTCTTCCTTACTCAGTCGACCGAAGTCTTTGTTGCTGTCTTAGGCCAATCTGGATACCTTAAGTTATAAAATAAAAATTTTAATGTTATTGATCTCTAGTCTTTGCAAACACTTTAACAAAAAACACAAGTAAGATAGTTGCCACATTGTCCCTAGATGGTCCCAAATTTCTTTTCGCAAACTTACCAAAATTGTTGATGATTTTACAGGGCGTTTTGCCATTCATCGAACTAGAGGGGTCGAGAAGCACACTTTGGTTTGCATCATCATTTGAACCACAGATGATCTGCCTCCATTGCAACGGAACAGGAGGATTGGCGGGACCAGCGGTGCACATTAACGACAGCAGTTCGCCTGCTGTCACTGTTATTGACTTTGGTGGGTCTCCTTCCGGAGCCTCTTGAGGTATGTTGTGAGTTTCTGTCAGACGATCGACGCGGATGTGTTGAGGGCGGAAAGTCAGGTTGACGTGAAATGCCGCGCTCGTTTGTGCCTCGGAAACAGGATAACCGGGATTCGATGAGGCACACCTAAAGAGAAAAAAGCATGAACTGAGTTTTGAGGGCTAGTGGACATACATGTTACAGCGATTAATAAATTCCCCTTCTGCTAGAACCCACGTTTCAAAAGAAACAAAATTATAGCACTAATTAAGCTTTGAGGAACATTGAGTTCTAATTTTGATTAAAAAGGAGATTACATTCAACCTGAGCGTTTATCAACAAAATATCTAGCAAAAAATTATGTTTCAAATAGAATAATAAGGTGCAGAGCATTATTGAGACTAGTTATGCTTTTACGTTGCTAGATTGTACTGATCGAGGTTTAGTCAAAATGTTCCACTGTAAAAAAGTTGCAGATGGCAATTAAACACTTGCTACATTTTAAAGTTTGTTATAGCAAGCGACTAGGACTTAATAGTTTGCTATTAATTGCAATTTTACCAAATATTCCGTTCACCCAGTTTTGCGATTTTAAAGAAAACAGATTATTATTTTACTTATCATTGCTAGCTGTAGAATATAATAAAGGAAAAGCTCAGACGTGGTCTAAAAACGTTTTTAAGTAGCTAGAAAATATGTGAAATTTGAAGGCCACCAAAGCAAAACATTTGTCGTACCTAAATAGGGACACGCTCTCAGGATAAAAAGTCTCCGTAACTAGCTTTATACACAGAATATTACTTACTTAAATGAAGAGAGGTGGTCATCAGCCGTGAGTTGAATGTCGAGATTAGAAAATATACGTTTTCCGCGTTTATCGTGTTCTGTTGTTGAAATAAGGTAAATTGGCGTGTAATCGGTGTTTTCTCGTGTGGCTAAAGGATACCAAATCAAAATGTGAATTCGCGAGCAGCTAAACTCTAAAGACTTTTCCTAACTGGTCTGTCTCACAATATACCCACAATAAAGGTTTAAACGCATAAACGTGTTAGACGTATTCTGTTCATTGAAATTTCGGTCCGTAGCCGCTTCCATAATCGGACAGGTGACCTGTCAGTAATACAAACATGCAAAATCCTTATGTACTTATAAAAAGAATTTTGATAACTTGTGTCTTCAATTGAAAACTCCTTAGTATTTAACATCACATGGGGACTAATTTATCTTATTGTTAAGTAATTAGACTAAATTCTAATAACAGAATGATTATTTAAACTCCAAATAATAGATAATTGGGATTTTGGATGACCAAAAGACATTGTCTGACTACAATTGACATTTCAGAATCAGGTACCTATGCTCAAAATGGGATTCATTTTAGAGCAGTCTTTTTACTCGATTTGAGTGAACGTGCATTTGTGCTCTCACTCATTGACCTTTTCGGATTTTAAGGGGAAGATTCATTTACGGCCATTCTGAAAAGTTATTTCAGCTATAATGTGTGATAGCGATTTATAAAGGCGTTAAACTTGAAACCTCAAATGTAAAAGACGTTGCTGAAGTTATAATTGGCCTACAACGTAGAGAAGAAAAATCAAGAAATAACTAGGTATTTAATGAAGCACCTTTCAACCAAGAGATTCTTCCGTGTGGTTCTCCATCGGTTGCCTCACATTTCAGTTTCAAAATGTCACCCTCCTCCAGGCCCTCTCTTTCCGATTCGGCCCGAATGACAGGACGTTGTGGAGCTTCTAAAACAGACGAGACAAAACTTAGTCACCATTTTTTTTCACCGTGGCGAAGTGTACTTATTTAACGACTATGGTAATATGTTTTCCTGTTTAGTTATCATATCAAAAATAAAATCTTTCTAGGCACTGGGTTCGGTTAGTAAATAAATGACTTCGTTGTATTTTAATAAATTTTGCAATGCAAATAATGGTGCTATACGTGATAATTTTACTGTAATCACGGTGATTTATTTGCCAAATATTCTGAACTTTTTATTTGCATCCGCTTGGACGACTTTATATCTCAATGTACGCATTTCCTAGTGAGCATTTCTGTTATCAGTTTATGGACACCAGAGCAAACAATTAATTAATTTAGTCATTGATCGAATTCCTATAACATGCATCTTATAATCACAATATATGTTGTACATTAATTACATTTTTTATCACTAAAACGACAGGTTAGTATACCTTGCATATTCATCGACCTGCCTCTGTCTCGTTAGATTCTTCCCTGCCATTGTAAAAGAAGTTGGATTGTGGGGTTGAAGTTTATGCTGGAGAAGACATGGTGGAGGGCCATATCAATCCCCTGCTCAATTTCTCTTGATGAATATTTGCACGCAATTCCACTTACCCAAGTTCCCTAATTACGTTCAACAATGGCTCATTTCTAGAAGAAACTGGGTTTAGTTTTGTGCATAAGCAGGGAGATGTTGATTACCATTGGGTTCTTGAGTACATTATTTTCCTAAACTAATTCGCATATATGTATTAACTTTTATCACATACGGGTTATAGTTTGTGTCGTAATATTTGTTTCGGAATTATGAATTCCTTTTACAAATTATTGATTTGAACATGAACACCTTTATGACCACCAAAAGTTTGGGAGTCAGTTCTGTTTTTAAATGTCCAAATTAGTTTTTAGGCGGATATTTTTTTTCGATTTAAAACATCACAATTTGATGATTATTCTTCACTTTGTTAGAGGTGAGACTGAGTTTGCATGGGAATCGGCTCTAAAAAGTTTACACCATATTTTAATTACATGATCCTTTACAAATCAAATTAATGCAGGTGGAATAGTTTTTAATGAGAATGACTGTCATGGCGCTGTTTAAAATTAGAATTTCGTCACTTGTGGCATAACATGCGATTACTAGATCAGCCACGAAGGTACCGAGTTGACAGAGTATCATTTACAAGATTTTCCAGCATGAATTTTATACCTTTGCCTTAGCTGATTCTAGTTTATATACGCGTGTTCAAGTTAAGAAGTTACTTCGGCTAAAATCATGCTATTGGCAAAAAAGTCACTTCAACTGCCTAAAAATTTGTTTTGCAAAGTCATTCAGGAGTAGCAACATCAGTGGCACTAGTAAATAAGTCGTTTGTAGAGGCTCAGTGCCAGCCTAATGAAATCGGAAGAAAACTTTTCATTACGCTCTTCGGCCTGTAAACTCTGTAGGCACCACGTACACACAAAGTAAGTTGGCGTAAGCTTATAAATGTCAACTCCGAGGAGAAGTGGCATGATCTCTCCCCTTCACTTATTTTTAAATAACGCTTTTTTTATTTACAGGTTGCACTCGTGGGAATAGACGAATAACAAGTCGCTTGTTTTTATGCACTTTGCCTTGCAAGGTGCAGTGGTTCCTTTACACTCCGAGCACTTTTTTTTCCGTTAACCCAATATTCTAAAACCAGCAAGAAGTAAGTTTTTTGTCAAAGATACACGTCCGCAATAATTCAGGCGTTGAAATCGGCAGCGACACATTCACACATTCAAACACCAGCTTTCCCTCGTGGTCATTTGCTTTTATTCTAAACACTACATTCAACTGGCTCAAGGACTCTTTAAGTATTAACTAGAAAGATCGGTTGGGAAAACAGGGCTGAAAGTGGACGGACTGAAGACCCATTATAAAATTTTCAAGCAATGCTTCAGTGACCTCACTGGATAAAAAATCAAGCAAATTCTGGTTTCATCGTGTAAATCCACATATCACAACTTGCAAGCCGCAAATTCCCCATAAGCCATACTATTTTCAATAGTGCTTTGAATTTTTTGGCATCAAAACCTGCTTCTACCTCACTGCTTTATCAAGCCATACGAGTTAAGTGATAATCTTTACATTTTTTAAAATGTAAATATAATTTGTTTTGTACTGGGAATTCTGGCAAGTTAAGAAATAGGCAGACTTGGTCAAAAAGAGCCATGTCAGTGCAATGTTTACTAAGAAACGGAGCTGGTTAGTTTTGACATCCGGTATATTTGGTGATCGCTCCTCTATGTTGAATGAAGCCAAAAGCCCTGGCTTAAAGGATTAAAAGATAATATTTTTGGATATTTCGTGCACTAGGTATATTCTTCGCTCCGTAATTGACTTTATGCTGTTTTTAAATGTAGGGAAATGATTTGGTAGAGGCTTCGTTACTTATTCACGACGATACACTTAATTTCATAATCCCGTATAAGTTTCAAACTTTGCTATGAAATCCAAGAAGCACTGCCTGCTGAAATAAAGCAGCATGGTCATTTTTGAAAAATGGAGCCATGGGAAAACCAGAATAAATTCATATATTTGAAGCTGCATAAAATTAAGATTTTCCTCAGGTTGTTTTATGAAAGAAAGTTTAAGAAATATGATCAAATAACTAACATGTCTAATACTTCAAATAAAAAATTAATCTTCAAAACGTTAACACATGTTCATAAGAGGTCGCCACGGTTGCTCACCGTATGATTTCAGCATGACCTGATCCACAATGTTAGTTTGTGCGTTAGGATCCGCATTGACAGACGTATACCCCCTACACTGCAGTGCCCCAATCCTCACTGAATTAGCGGGTGGCAGACGCAGTGACACCGTTTTGATGTAACTTCCACCATTAACCCCTCCTCGCTTTAGTTCCGCAATGGAGGTCAAATTGGTGAGATCGTACCAGTCCGCATCGTTAGCGGTAACAGCGCCATACCACTTTATCGTCGCGTGACCGAAGAATGGAGTTGTTGAACACGAGAAGATTTGTTTCCGCTCAGGGTGCACGTAAAGAATACGAGGAGTGGGTGAAGATGATGAGGACTGAGAAGAAGTGCATTCGTTTATTTTATCTTGTATCCCAGGTATGGTGTGCTGACCACTTCCCATCTCCTGCTTGTGAATGCAAACACCAGAAAATGTATCTAAAACATCAAAGTAATGAGTACATTGTTAAATCAAAAATCATTGGAAACTAGTTTGACAGTCTGTGGACGCGTAGTACAAATAGAACTTAGAACATGAAACCGTTTAATGCGTATTTAATGGCTGTTGAGACGCTGTAGGGAGAAGCCTCATGGTTCCTCTTTTTTCTGTTGGGAGGAAATAATGTCATCGAAATCACCGTAGCTAAACAATGTGTTGAATTACTTAGCGGTGAATGTTCGTTTCACCAGAAACATCTTAAAGCGTGGTTTGAACCGTGGTTTCAACATGAGTTTAGAGAGTACTTAATGCTTCAGTAATTCTGCACCAAAGTGTAAATAGTGATGCTACTACGCAATTTATAACGAGATATCTTTGCTAAACTAGTTACTTATTTGGTACTGCAAACTTATTTTAGACGGATTGACGCGTTTTGAGTCAAGTGTGAAAGCCAACGTTATTTTTATGTTGGTTATCAGCTTTGCAGTCAGAACAGTTTGACTACTAGAGTCTCCCTAACAGTCATTTCTGAAATTTAGAATCCCTACTGGCTAGAAGTTCAAATATTAAATAAGTAAAGTCGTTCGGGTGGCTTTAATACCACCAGCAACACTTCCCTTTACTCCTAAAACAGATAGACATCTTATTTAATTCTGTCACTAAAATACGTTTTGCTTTTTTCACGGCAGATGTAAACCAATGCCAACAACACTCTTCTCTGCTAATTCTGACTGTAAGTGTGGATTCTAAATCAAGTTTGTAGGCATGACAAATCTGCACGACTCAAGATTGTATTTGTGTTAGTTCCCTTGGCAATTTAGAGGTGTGGACGATTTATGAAAGCAGTCATTCAATTGCCATTTTAAAAAAAGAGTCGTTCTGGTTAAATGTAAAATATTACCAGGAATTATTTTTATGCAAAGTCCGTGTAAGGTAGCTTTCTAAAATCCAAATTTATGCCAGAAAATATGTTGCGTGTTAATAAGAATGGCAAGTGGGATATTATGACCAAAAGATTTATTTGTTTTAACTAATCAGCCATGTTTTAATTGACAACAGGTCAGGCGTTATGACCATGTTAAAAAAATGGCATTTGATAGGGGATTAGACAGGAAATGTTAAGTATAAATTGGCTGCCACTTCTAAACAAGATGGTAAACATTGATAAAACGTGAACCAATGATATTAAATCAGAAGGCCTAAATGGCCTGTTATCTGGAATAGGATACAGGTTTGGGTTTGGCCAAGATATCGGACCGTATTTGGCAGACTAATGCACCGCAGTTCTTACGTCTGAATGACTTCACTGAGGATTCTTTAAGCGACGTTTCAAAGAAATTGGGCTCAAATTCATTTGGGTCTAGCTTGCGATCAAAATAACTGCGAACAGATTATGTCTCACCACCGTCAAACAGAGGAAAGCATTTAACAGATTAGTACGAGGCTACTATGTCAGTTACTGATCGCCGATCGGTTTAACTTTGCACAAACTGTCACAAATCAAGATTCCAATGGAGGGATGTTTTGTTACTACGTGTTTTAAAAAGAGAAAGAATGTGGTGAGTAGGGACGACTGAGCAATGCCGCGAGTCAGGCAAGATCTTCATTCCCTAATGCTGTGATTCGCATGTGGAGGGATTTTGAGAATCATGCACAAAAATAATCCAAAAGTCTCACCACCTTGTTCAATTGTTACGCTTAAACGAGGTTACCCAATCGAAGGAATTTCCTTGTGAAGAAAAAGTGCCTCCGCAACCTGATAGCAGTTAGCTGCATATTTAACAACTCGCTACGTTAAATATCCTTAAGATATATTTGGAGGATTTAAAGTCTCTAAAAGGAAACTACGTTTTGGGCCTGAGTTCGAAGCTTGCGGATCTCCTTTATTGACGTGACAAATACTAGGTGAGCCAAGTTTGAAAACGTAATCTTCTGTGTAATAATTCATGCAATTTCTACATGTACTAGACTAAAATTATCTAGGAGGCTACGACGCTTCTTATGTATGTGAATGCAGAGGAACGTTTCCGTTGTTCTATTACCTATGAGATGACATCAGATTTTCAGTTAGATGCAAACCTTAGATATATGTGTGAAGTTTTATAGCAACATTTGTCAGTAACTTAATTTTTGGAGAAAACCATTGCCATAAAAAGTCTTAGAAGCCATCAGATGTCTTTGCCTTAAAGTCGGATGCATTGATATTATTTGTTTACCAAGGTAAATGTTGATTTAACGAATATCATGTTTAGCCTTCAACCAAAGCATTACACATCACTTCCACACGGCGTCAATGTTTACTCAGCGTTTTAAAAGTAGAGTTACTTACTATCACCCAAAAGAAACTGGGGGTTGTAATCTGCAGAGTTTAAACTTTTAACCTTGCTGTTAATCGCTTCAATTTTTTTTCAATTTACACCTTTTCTAGAGGTAGACGCCAATGAGTTTTGTAATTGCACCCCTTGTTAACCATCCTAGTTATGTAAGAAAATTTTCGTCGTTCTAGAAACAAAATCAATCCGACTTCTGATTGGGATTTTGCTTTTTTTGCTATGAGGACATTATACCCGAACTGATACTCGTCAATTGCAAATAGCATTTTTTTTCATTGGCACAACAGTCATGTGTAATAGTTACTTTGGCACGTTGGTAAAATAGAAAAAAAGGTAAAACCAGAAGTGCAAATGAATAAATAATTCGTTGAAGTGAAGAGTTCAGTGCTGTGGTGCCTGTAAAATCATTTGGTTACATCGCCAATTATTTTTAACAACCATGACGATGGTTTAGTCGGCGTCATAGAAGGTTTATGTCTTGCCATCCACCGTCTACTTACTCCTCCCAGAGCACCGCTGTGGTTGCAGTTGTCACCCATAAACCAGTCACCCACAGCTGCCATCGTCAAGATGAGTGGGCGCAAAACTGCAACACGTCGAACGCCACGGGGAGAGGTCATGTCGTTGTGAGGGGTTAAGGACAGGGAACTTATCCAATCAACCACGAGGTGCAATAAATCCCACCATAAAACTATGCGGACTGTCACAAGATTTAGAGAAACCCTTATAAAACAAGCTCTTAAGGTTACGTAACTGGTGCTATGGGCATTAAAAGTGGGTTCGACCGATTGGTAGTTTCATAATAGCAGAGTGGTTCGGTACAACTCTCTATCCAAATAATTGACTTTTCTCAATTGAAACTTTCCATATATTCTCCAATACCTAGGGAAATAAAATAGAATACCCAGGGTCTATTGATTGATAAAACTGGCTAGAGCTCACTTCTGTGAAGCAAGCAACTATTGAAAAACACCACGACCACACCCACCACCATCGTTTCTCCGTTACACTCAACACCATTCGCCCTTGGAAGTCAGACACGTGTCTCTGCAATTTAAGTTCCCTACTTGTGCGGCATGTAGGTTAAGGTCAAAACGTACAACTACGCCATCTTCTACTTTAAGTCTTTGCCCCCAAGAACGTCAAGGTCAGTAATCCCTCGTTTAAATTCAGTATTTGAAATTTATCAAACCTCAAAGTAAGCTCGCTAAGCCCTAGCTCGAACGTCATTTAAGTCACAAATGTTGTAAATAAATTTATTATCAGCTAATATAAACATTACAAAGGACAGACATGAACAAAATGAATTATGCCAACATGAAGGCTCCTTGGAGTTACGCATAAATTAATATCCTAAAAATCATTTGACTTTACGCAAACACCTTAACGATTAAATTTTTGTTGCGATTTCTACGTTTTGATTAATTTCAAGATATTGCTTGTTACACCAGACAAGATATGACTGTTTCCGCACAAATTGCCAAATTTGGGCCGTAAAAGTACTTTCGACTAAAAAAGTATTCACGTGCATCCTACATATCAAACAGGCTAATTTTAGTATCAACGCATTGGCTACTACTAGTAAGTAGAATCCTGTCAAAAAAGAACTTGTTTTCTGACACCTGATAATCCATTGTCAAGCTTCATTTTAGCACTGTTTTCCCAATAACCCACTTCAACGCTCACTCAGTACTCTGTCTTGTGTTTCATTTTGAAAAAAAATTAAATTCACTCGTGCTAAAATGCCTCACTATTACAAACTTTCTACAACATTTAACTTTGTGGGCATTTGATGGCCGCATTTGCTTCTATGAATGAAGCAAGTTAAATTTCCATAAACTCTATATTCCTTACTTGCAAAATTGAACTATTTCTAACTTAAAGTTTTGTTTACTCATCCGTTTTTTTTTTGAAAATTTTGTCCTCACCAAAAGGTTTTCCATTAAAGTGTCAAGAAGGATCTGGGTAGATGTGGATTTGCAAATTGATAATGGATATCAAAGACTCGCAGTGATTTCGACTCAAACGAGGTCCAGTTTAGCTCCCAGTTAATGATGTAAAAGTTAATCCAAGCTTATCGCCTTGTTTTTGCATTACGCGAGGTTATTCAATGAAGCCAGAAATGTGGTGACTTGCTAAGTTTGAAATTTGATCTGGAACCATCGTAGTTGATCCTCACTGTTGCTTTAACCCCATGTGTTCTAAATACCCTTTCCACTTGTCGCTACGTCTGAAACTGCAACCACATACATCATCTTGTATCCTGTGGTCACTTTGACCGGTTGCACACACTTTTCTTATTTTCATTATTAAGATCATAATTTTGTCCAAGTCAACCTGAGACCTTATAAAAGCGTTCCAAGTTTTATGGAAGAGGGCCGTAAGAACATAGTTTCCCATTCAACTTGCAGGCGATTGATCCCAGAATAAAACATGCTGGAGGATTGTAAATTATGATAGGTCCTTATAAATCATAGTGATTATATCAGCCACTGCGTTAAATTGGCGTTTGTACACTTATTCAAATACTGAATACAGCAGTGTTAGGGTGTTTCCTCTCAGCTCCGATGTGGTTGCCTGCATGATTCCCATAATGACTAATTTGATCGATTTTTTACCTATAGCTTCTGGTTGATATTTCTGACTTACGGTAACTAAAATTGCGCATCAGAAAGAAGACTAAGAATTTTTACTAGCTACATTTAGACATTCATGGACATTTTCCAACGTAGATTTAGTCGTATGGATTTTACATCTATTCACACCCTGCGATGTTTAGGTCAATGTCAAGCCTTCGTAAAACATTTAGTTTATCCATCTAGCTATTGTTGTTATACAACTGTAGCATAAAGAATTGTATAAATGTCCCTTGCTTAGCAAATTTCATCAAAGGGAAACGATGTAAGCAACACAGTTAACAACTCACATTTGACATTAAGCAAGATTTTTGCCTTTTGCTCCATTCCGAGCATGTGCCTTGTAATGCAGACGATGTAGAGACCATTTTGAGCCCGCTTAACCCCGGGCAAATTTAGCTGACTCTCAAGCTGATTCCGATCCGAGTTTTGTCGCGAGTACTGCTCAAGACTTGGCAGTTTGGCCAGTTCAGTAGTACTAGAAAAGGCAGCTGTAGGATCACCGGCATTATTTTGAAAGGGGCTTTGGGACAGGGAGGAGGTGTGCTCCCAGCGCCAAATCAATTCGCCAGGGGGTGAACCAGGAGGCTTTGATTGGCATGTCAGCGTCACAATGTCACCCTCATTTTTTACCATTGAATCCACTATATGTCCTTCCGGCGAGAGAATGACAGGGGCTCCCGGTGGGGCTGAAATATGAACAACTTGAATTCCTGAACCGTTTCAAGAGATGAAGCTGTGTCATAAAAACGTAAAGCAAAAATAGTTGCCCATGTGATAAAATGGTTCACTTTCAAAGACCTGTCTACTATGACTATTACAAGTATCTTCAAGTACAACCCTCACCTATTTAAAATGAGACTATAATCTGAGCACCTGTTTGTGATGACATAATTTCGACAAATGACCCTAACCAAATCCAATGATCCCATGTTGAGAGGTTTTCATGGACAAGGCCCCTATTACGAAACATAAAGGCATGGTGCTGATTAAAATTAACACCTCAGCCGACCGATGCATCCACGCACACAAATTCGTTTACCCGACACGGGAATAACTTTAAAACTTGTTGTCGTTGTCAACGAAAGGTATTTTTCCAAGATATTCGAGCAAATTAAGCAAAAAGCAGTTAGAATTTTAGCATCACGGTAAATACCAGTGGTGTAGGCCATTATACTGTGAATCCTTATGGTGAAATTGTTATTTAGGTCAACCAAAAGCAGCACAAAATAGGTATACTATGGAATTAGGTTATAGGGATGATGTCTTTAATTTATGACATTTTCGCACAGTACCGAATAGGCACTGTGCTTTGCCGCTCATTAATATCTAGGTTTATCTGAGTTTTGTCAACACGAAAACACAGTTCTGTTTTATGAACATTGGAATCACAAAAACTATGATCTGTTTTCCTTGACCTTTACTTAACAATGGATTATGGACTTTAGAGCTTAAAGGAGTTTTTTAATGGTTTATAAACGCCTTACAAAATCAGAAACTAACCTATGTTATGTCCCGATTAGCCCAAAATGAAAAAAACTTCTCGCAAGGCTATTTTTTGATCAAAATCGTTTTCATGACCAAAGCCCTTTGCATGAAAGCTAACGTGATTACAACATGATATTTGCACTTGCATTATTTTAATTCACACATTGAATACCTACCTTGAAGTTAATGACTACATGAAGATAGGTATTGGGTGAGGTGTTACTGCTAGATGTTGTCTTTGTAGTAGCAGGAGTCTGTTATCACATTTCACCAATTCCAAATTTAACATCCCAGTTAGGAAAAACAAAATACAGTAGAGATTTCTAAAAACCAATAGTCTACACACTGATGCAAAAAAATATCAACGCAAAACCACGCCAATGGAAAGCTAACATACATCAAACAACGGGATGGTCATCTTAGCGCATCACGTCGTCACGACACATTCATTAAGCTTGATTTTGTTATTTGAGTTTTGTTTCAGTTTAAGATAATTGCATTCACGAGACCAGGTGTTAACTTATATTCAATGGTATACCAAGTTCACTGCCTCAATAGAGCTACTAAATTTTGGAAAAATGGATTTACCTTAGATTTTTGTAACCCGAAAAAGAACTGAGTCAAGTATATTGAGTTTTTTTTCTGGTCTGTACTAAATGGGCTGTTTAAAAGTAATGCTTCTATAAAGACTTTGTAAACGTTCATTTTCAATGGAAGAATTTAACTTACTAAACTAGGCAAAACTTTGTTAAATGTGATTTCCTTTTTGAAACCTTTTACGGCATTTATTGCCACCTATATCAGATTGGCAGAGTACTAACAGAGTGAGCACTAACATGAGCGAAAGGTGGTTATAGCGGGGCTTAATGCTTTTCTGTTTAGTCAACTTATTGGATGTGGGAGCACTAATCACTTGGATATTATAAACTAAAAATGCAAATCGGAATTCTTGCAACACTTTTTTGAAGATTTACATGTTATGTTCTTTATTACAATGCTATGGACCCTAGCTTATTTTTTGTCTGTAATGTAGAGGAATTGATAGCGATTATTCAGTGAAAATCGTTCGTGAGATATTTAATAATAGGTTCATTCAAAAAATTGGTCATCATGAATGTCATTTGTGTATAGTTTTCTAAGGCAATGGGATCTAGTTGTCTTGGCCTAGATTTCAATGCAACTCACTTTTTGGAACTCGGTTACAAATGTGCAGTTTTGTATTGTATAAACTTTTGAAAAACTTGAAAATCATGCTAAATCCAGTTGAGACAGAACGCTGTTGGAATCTCATTCCAAATAGAGTGAGAAAATAATTAAGGTGCTTGTTGAGAGATTTGAACGATATTTTCATTTTAGCCATCCTGATGAACAAGTGATTACTTTTCCATATCTGTTACAAAATCCATGTATAATGCCAATGTTAAAGCTAGGTAGCTTTTATGGATATTTCCAGATTTTACAGAACAATAAATTTAAAATAAACTAGGCAGGGTTTTTTAGGATGTAAATTCGATTCACTTCTGAGGCAAGTCTTGAAACGGAATTTTGTTCACTGCAACAATGGCTGGCTTGACACTGCGTAGAGGTTTAACCTGAAAAGTCAGTTACAGAAATATTTACCCACCGCTGTTTAATTGGCGCCACCTGAATTTCAATTTGATGACCCACTTTAATGACGCGGTGTGTAATTTACTTCTATTAAATATCAGATAAAACCTGACCAGCGATTAGCTGTACTAAATTGATCGCAATGGAAATTTTAAATAATACTATTCACGCACCAAAATTGAAACCCATAAGTTAGTTCTGTCACTGACTTAACTCTTTTTTAGGAAAATTGCAAATTGTTTTGTTGAATGTCCTTTCAGGTGCATCTGACTAAAATCTTCTTCTTAAGATGTAACCTGGTGGGGATAATATTTCTAGTCACATTCGGATTATGACTGAACTAAAATAAATTACGATTGAATTTATGCAAACAGATTGTTTTGTGGCTTCGGGAATATCGATGACTCACGATATTAAAAAGCATTTATATAGAAAGCCGGAAGTGACGCAGCAAGTTGATTTTTGGGTTTCCTAAATGCGTGTCAGGTGACAAACCAGGACTCATCAAAGCTGCTAAATTCGCACAAAATAGCTAAACTCAAAAAATTGCACTTATTCTGAAACATCAATGCCAAACTGAATGGAGACTTGTATATTGAGCTCAAAAGTAGTGAATTCATAAATGCTCTAAAAGTTTATCTGTTAAAGAATCAATAATGTGAGACAGGATTCCAGAAGCGCAACGAAGAGTAGCCATGCGAGTGAAGGCATACTTGAAACATAAAAAAATAGTTAATTAACCTATTTAGTGGAGAATAATAGGTGATTGTAACGATATCATTTGCATCAATTTTTGACCACATGTTGACTGCATTTATGTTCCAAAGATAAATGTTTGATACAAGGTATTATTTGAATGCTAAAGTCTCTTTTCGCTGCGTAGGAAGTGCTACCATTGACGTAGGTCCAAATTTATTTAATATGCCCAACTTTAGTTTTGCGTGTTTAGTAACGAATATGAAAGATATGCTTACTTTGGACAGTTACAATGATTTCGGCGAGTAGTTTTTGTTGTCCAAGGTTCGCAGCTCGTTGGGTGGCCTTGTTACTGACGAGACAGGTGAGTCGATCGCCAGTGATTAAATCAGACTTTGGTATAACCAACGTAGCCTCGCCATCTCCTCCTCCACTGGAGGCAAAGGAATCCGCGCTGCGCGTTTCCTTACCTTCCATATAACTGTTCCGAACGGGCATTCCATTATGAAACCACTCAAACGAGGGTGCGGGAACGCCACCTCGAGCTTGGCAGATTAACCACAACTTGTCATTAGCGTTTGAAGGGTCTTTGGAAAGACCTTCACTAGAATATCCGGGTCGAGATATAACGAGTTGGCCATTTTTTGTGGGCTGAGGATCGCCAGGTGGTGCAAGAATTACGGGCTTTGAAGGCACAACTAAATATTGTGAGTAAGCACGTGTAAGTGAACATCAAAACGGTCTCTGGTGCATCATCAAGTAATGTCCCTTAACTTGAAATTATTTCAAGTTAATTAGGTTTTGAAGGTAATTTAAAAATTTGAAATTCTACACTAAACACTTTTCTTATGTAAATCTTTGTTATATAGCAACACTTTGCAATGAGTATTAATTATTTTGTTGTAACTGAGTCCTGCATTAGGAAATCGGTTAGTGAATTTCCAATGACCTTCCAAAATTCTTTTTTGCTTGTATCGATTCGATGTTGTTCTATAAATATGTCCTGTCAAAGTATTAGTAGCTTAGAAAATGCTACGCAACCTTTGATTTCGGCACTTTCCAAAAAATTATCTTGGTGGTTAATTTCCCCAACTTCACTTTTTGAAATGGCCAGTCAGGCACTTGATACTGAAATGAGTGTGTAACCGATTTTGTGAATTCTCTTGATATTCCAACATCATTTTTATGGTGCACGATTTAAAAGGCCTAACTATTAGTTAGCTTCAGGTTTGCACAATTAACAATTACTTCTTGTATAACCAAAAGAATTTTAATATACATGCTAATTTTGTAAAATATTTTTATAGTTTCAAGATTTCAAAATTTGAAATTCGATGCTAAATTAGGGCATATACTATATCTGATTGGCGTCATCTACAGATCTTGAAGTTAAAACTTATGGTCGTGAACATACACTATTAAACTCTAAAGTTTCCAACATTAATTTATGCAAATCAGCTTAAATAGTGGCCACAGTTTGCGATTACATATCAATTTTTGCATCATAATGCACGTAACAAGGCTCTCAAAGCTGACAGCGAAACAACATTTAAGGCAAGTTGTTACACCGAAACTCCTAGGGCTGCGAATGAAGTATGTAAGCTTGTAACTCTACCTCGTTAGAGAATGGGGGGTAATCGAAACGGACCAATAAAAAGGTAATCCAGACAATGCGATGTTTATTATATAAATCACCACTGTTCAGTCTACATCACCTTCAAGTTGTTAATGCCAAATTTTACGTTGCTATGGCTACTAATGCTATACCTTTTGGCGTCATCTTACCGATTCGCACCTACTCTTTACTGCTCCTTTTTTTAAATATTTGTGTTTAATTTATACAAATATGAAGAAACGCACCTGGTCTGAACACTAGATTTACTTGTTTATAGGCCGATATTTACCTCTTTTACATTTTTGGACACTTTGGACGGTAAGTTAAAAAAAGTTACTAAACGTTGTTCACCATTAGAAGGTGGTCTAGAATATCTTCATAATTTACACAAAGTGATGTAGACCAAGATCGAAAGTAATGCACAGGCTTATTTGTGCAGATTTTTAACCTACCCTAATGTTGACTTAAACACTCAATGCTTAGCCTCTACCTAGATTATAATGAAGGCAACTGCTTCTTTCCCGATCTTAATGCTGACTATTAAAGGACTGGAAAGACATTACTTGGAGATCTAAATTTTGAGAAATTTTTTTTCTACATTGATGCAAGCACAACATAAAATTCATGTTAATAAGTTCTAAGAATAACCTTAGGCATTTGAATAATTATTTGCATTTTTGTCATAATTTAGCCAGTATATGTCGCGAAGTGAACTCCAGGCAATAAAAGTGCTTCCAAGTAAGTTGTGCCAACGACGTACCGAGGACGGAGAGATTCGTACTTCGTCGTAACAAAGGCTGGTTGGCTGTAGGTGTGACCTGACACTCAAAGATCCCAGCGTCTTCACTGGAAACACTGGATATGAACAAATCATGCTCTCCAGCGTCTGGATTGCCCTGCATAGAATATTTTGGCCAATTTCGAAGTTCCCTATCATATCCTAAAGTGCAGAAATGGAATTTACTGTGAACCGATTATTCCAGGAAGTATACATAAAACACTTCAAGATAGTAGGATCGATATTGTGTAGCAGCTAGACATTGGAAAATTAAAAGAGTACAAAATATCAGTGAGATATAATGATCAATCGTTTGATCTTGAATTTGGGCATTAATGTTGGAAACTGTGGTCCCAAAAGGGGACTGTAAATTTCGTCTTTGTCGCTGATAGCTTAAAGCAGATTTGTTATTCGCGGTGTTATTTAATGCGGAGCATTATATTTTAACTTCGTTACACAAAAAAAGTTGACTATAACACTGTTCTTTCTCAAGGAACATTAAAATTTATATGAAAAATTCCATGAATAGGTTCTCACAATGCAACTTAAACCAATTTCTGTTTCTGAGTTTTCTTGCATTGGGTCAAATATTTTTGACAGTATTTTTGGTCCAATTCCGCTTCTGATAGTTTTAAAATATTCCTTAACCATGCTCGTAGTATTCACACTTTGTTACAGGTTTTAAGCTATATTTAACCTAATAAAAAATATATTTACTTTTTTTTTATTCCCAGAATACAGAGTAATTGTGTGACTTCTTAGTTGCATGGGTATTGCATAATAAAACAAGCAACAACATTAGCAAAACGAAACTGGTGAGTTTACTACAAGAGTGCCATTTGTTTTAAATAGGCGCTGCTTGCAATGCATACCAGTTCCAACTGACCTGTAGATTGCTTAAATGTGCTACTGAGAAGACTAATTGCACAGCAAAACTGGAGTCGTGAATGTACGTTGGTTGAGCTTGCTGTTTTGAATTCAGAATATAAAGAATTAAATTTAGGTGCGTCTGCTTATTGTACTTGATGTGCACAGACCGATCCCTTATATTCAGTCGTCTGTTGTGCTACCACTTTTATAAAAAAACGATTGTTTATCGTTCTTAAAACACCTGACATATTGAACTAAAGGAAGGTAAAATTACTATGAAAGACCACTCAGTTATACCTATAGGTAATTGTACTGCTTACACTGATTGCGCTGGCGAGCGTGTTCATATCATTATCAAGCAACGCGTTTCCAGTTAAAACTGTTGTGTAGGTTGTGTGCCGCCCTACTTTGTTTGCGTGCATTAAAACATCATTTGATTACATGTCTTTTTTAGTAAAACAGGAGAACATCAAGTGAAAAAAAAGTTTGCGCAAATTTGGAAGTCAGTTTTCCTACCAAGTTGGTTTATTAGCACCCATTGAAACTTTAGTCCCTTCAAATTCTTTTTATTCACGATCACCGACATGTTGCTGCTGATGTTTCTTCTGGAATGTTTAAGGCAGCTTTCCTTTTTACGGCTTTGTTTATGTACAATTCTGCAGCCATTGACTTGAAAAAATCCTTTTTTTCTAAGACACTTTCCTTTAGGGAGGTTTGTTTTATGGTTATTTATTTTTTGTAGTTACTCGTATCATGGACCGTTACTCATGCTAAATTTCTCGGACTCATATCCAAAATCTGCTACTTTGATTTGACTCCACCATTATTGTGTAAACGAAATTCAATTTATTTATTCTTATTTGCAGAGTTAATGTAAAATAAAAGGAATAAAATGTGAAGCAATGCAGGTTTTAATGAATATTAGTCCATATTGTGAGTATTAAGGATTTAAAAATACTTTCGCAAAGAGGTGGGTGGGTAGAAATAGAATATTAGTGTTTTCAGCGATTTCTGCAACATTTTTTTAAAATTTCTATCTTCTATTTCTTAGAGATACGCTTTCCCAAAAATATTTACAGTTAACAACCCAGCAATAAAAGTAGTCGTAATTTTTTGCTTATTATGAATCACGATAATGTTTTAACTTGAAGGTTTGGTGACCTACAACTGTTGAGGCGATAAAGTGTCAAACCTGTGTGAGCGTATAAGGAAAATGTCAAATTTAAATCTTGTTTCCCACACAGTGACTTTTTACTATTTTCTCATTCCCACTTGTTCACACACTCAAAACTTCAATTCGAAATACTCAGACCTGTGTGAATTTAATTCTTCATAACTTCGATTGTATTTATGATCCATCGGTTGGCTTATCTAAATTTAAACCCGATTTAATCAGGTAAAATTAAAATGCATAGTTATCTTTCTCAAAAATTTGCACAACACCTAACTTAATGCCTTTAGCATTAGTTGATGTTTCGATGCTGCAGAGTCTAAAAGTCTAGAGCTGTAGTAAATTGGTCTTCGTACATCCAACAGTTTAATAAAGTGCATAAAAATTTTCGCAGTTTAATAGCGTTTCAATTAGTGATTTTAAGACTTCAAAATCCAATCTGCTAGCTATTTATGACATGTTGCGCAGTATGTGAACATAATGTGATATCCTGGTAGCTGCAAAAGCAAAAATGATGAACAGCAACTTTCCCTGGTTATTTTTGTTATCTACTACAGTTTACAATCACACAAAATGCCAAAGACCTACTCAAAGATTTACCGAATAGATTTTACACTCTAGTATTGGCTTACTTTGGCTTAAACTTATTTAATCAACGGCAACTTCAGGACCTAAATACCAAACTTATGAACTCTTACTAAACTGGGGATGCTGAAAAGGAAGCACCATAACAGGGCTTTCACTTCCTGCCCACTTCCCGCTCCTGCTTCCTATTACGACTAGTAAAATATACTGATTGTAAGCATTCTTCTACATTAAATTGTTAGGGTTTTGGCGTTAGGCGTTTCTGATGACTGGTTTTATTATCATGAAATACGAAAACCCATTGCAAGGCTCTTGTAAATAATGGCTTTGATTTTAGAGAAGCAAAATCTATTTGAAAACGCGGCTGAATTCTTAGTATTTACCCAATTTTCGGTAAAAGATAAAGAAACGCTTCCACAAATTTGGATAAAAATGTAATTTGTCATTTTAAAAATGTCATGACTTTAAAAATCCTCTTACTAAAAAATTGCAACCCACACGAGATTTGACCTTACCGCAATTTCTAGCACTAATCCTTCTTTTTAATAAATACATCCGTAAAATGCGATAACGGGACAAGTCGTCTATTTACAAGTGGCCCAGCTGCAGACCTGTTCATTATTTTTCTAAGGTCCATGCCCTGCGGGCGAGTGATTATTTGCAGTTCAGCTTAAAAATGAATATCAGCAATAGGAGCATAAATACCGGGATATCTCTAGTTCATTTCTCAAAGGTGCCTTAGCATTTCAACAAAATCGTAGTTATTTAACAAGAGACCTGTAATTTTTTCGCATTCTAGAGTGTGGAACCTAAGAACACATGCATTATGATATACACCGAAAGTCTAATATTGAGCTTACATGGCGCGAAAATTCCGATCTAAATTCTTAATATGGTCATTTTAGTATGGCAAGATCTTCCTTCATAACTTTTTTGGAGTAACTTGAGTAACTAAATGCAAGCATAAACACTAATTTGTATACCCATCAGGTGTAAAACTTACAATGCAGACATTTTGCTTCGTGCCGAATAAAATATGAAGATCTACTGCCTTGAACTTCATTTCAGTTATCCCAACCCCTCTTTTCTACTGTGGGTTAAATTCTTCGTTTGTAGTTTATTAACTTCACGAATGAGGACTACGTGTTTAGTCCAAACGCGGATTGCAAAACCCTTAAATTAAATTTTGTTCTGGAGATTTAACCTAATAAAAAAGCAAGGAATGCGAAAACATGCTGATTACAGGACGTGGAAATTGTTTTTGTAAAAGCTTTCCTTTGCAACCAGGTTTGTATTGGACTTACCGTAAGAATAATGCATGATTTGTGTTTCGAACGAAAACAGGTGAGGAACAGGTGCCTGATGTATTTCCCGCAACCCTTTGTGTGCACACAAAATTGTGAGCATATTCCAACTCACCAAGAAGAGTATTGTGAGCTCTCCACTGAGCTTTGCCTTGCTGCCGTGAGACGCGACACCGCATTCGCACTGGAGACCCCTCGAGAATCTCATATCGATCGGCTGGCAGCTCTGAAAAACATTGCCGCTGAAGTTGCTCGTCGACGGGAGAGCAGACGGAGGATTGAAAGACCTCTATTGCGGCAACTGAATCCCCTGAGTTCGGTGCAAATATCAGGCTACGAAGACTCTCTACATCATCGTTGTTTTGGTCAATGGTGTTTAGGACAGTCGAGAGGGCAAAAAGAAATGGACAGAAAAATGGAAGTAGGATTAGTTCCTGTGGACGCATACCGGCGACCGATTGCAGATATTTTTAAGTCAATGTGATTTCTGTTAGGATCTCCACATCGCTTGGTTTTGCATGATGAAAGTAGGTTAGGCGTTGAAAGTGAGCTTAAGCAAGGTTAGTTGGGAGTGCGACTGAGCGCAAGCGTGCATGGCTGAACGCGCTTTCTCCCACGCATGCCCCAGATTGGTGGTGGGTGAGTGGTGCTCAGCCTAAACGAATGAGGTCATCGGTAAATATCCTGCTGTGAATTGCCTCTGAGGGCTAGCCACACCATGGTCTTTTGTACCGCTCTAACTTTTCAACGTTCCCACGTGCTCCCTTTCTTGAGAAATTATGTGAATTATTTAAAATAAAAAGTGATACTACGATAACTTATGGCTAACTAATACCCCATGGCAACTGAATCAATTAATTAAACATTTCCTGACATAACAATCCGGTTAAATGACATCTTTTTAAAGTAAGGGCTGTTTAATTGCATGTCGTGTTTACGTACTATTCGTAGATTTTCTTGCATGTTTTTACTGTGTTGATTGATTTAGCACCTGCAGAAAATTAAATTGGATAATATGGCCTCTAAATAAGCTGCATATCTTCCCTATACGCCATTGCCAACATAAATGCTGTTTACTATGAGAAAACATGAGGATGAATTAATACGGTTTCGCTTTACCTAGTGAAACACAATCATCCATACATTATCAAGTAAGATGTTTCATTTCTAATTTGCAAGTGGATGCCATCTCCATCAGACTGAAGCGGCCACTTCTTGGGCCTTTCTGAATTAGTTGCATTGAGGTGTTATCATTAATCTATCGAAAATGGTCAGCTGACATAGAAACACTTTGTGATGGAAGAATTATGCATGAAAATTCATTCAAATATAAAACGTGTACACTTGAAATCATTTTCCTAATATTTACCAAATAACTAAATTATGGAGCACGGTCAAAAGGCTTTAACCGAATCGCTTAATTTCATAAATTAACGGGACACCCAAGAAAACTCAATAAATAATTTATATGTCATCAGTCTGTCTACCGTCTATCAAGGGCGTCACCGTGTCCCATTCACGATTCTTTTGTTACTATGTAGCCACCACATTGTGAGGTTGATCATTAGAATAGTACCTGCTTCCTCAGCACAAACAAGCAACGGTGTGAGTTCATCTTGTAATCAGAATAGTAGTCAAGGTAAATGAATAAAGCGGTGAAACGCGTACACACTAGGCCATCATTGTTGCCAGTAGTTAACGGCTGACTCCTGCTTGCTAGCCCGATCCCCACCCCACCCCCCTCTGTCGGGGTGTCCATGCAGTCCCGTCGTCTAGGCACAGCAGCTGGTTCAAGCGACAGTTGCGATGATGTCTCAAACACGTTTTCAATGCCATCTGATGGAAACGTTGTACGAGCGGTTTTAGTGCGGTCCTAACATCGAAACGGCTAGTGTGCTGATTTACTTCTTTGGATATTCTTCAAATTCAGTTTTTTGATATCATTTGATCTACCATTTCTTTTAGATCTGTGTTGCTTGAAGAATGGTGAGTTTATTACCGTCTTGAAGTTTAAGCAGCCGTTACATATTTCCGATGGTAAGACTTTCTTTACTAGTACCATCAAAATATATTAAATGTCTTTTAAATAGCACCAAAACAGATCTTTGGTCCATTAAGCATCGATCAAGAGGTTAAGTCATCGTAAACATTTGCAGAGTAGTTTATCATCTCGAAGCACGATACCACACAGTGTTTAATCAATCTGCATGCATCTGGTGTACAGAGTCTGGTAAACAAATCAATAGTTTAAACTGGATTGCCCCAAGTTTAAATAGTGTTACATAAAAACTATGTGCTGTATAAAGTGCATGCTTATAAGTGGACCTTGGCGGCTGACCGTTTGGGCAGACGAATTCACGGCAGTATTTATAGAGCCCTTCCACCCCATGTTGGCGCAACTCACAATCAGAGCGATTCTGCCCTTCTTTCCGAAACCCCGCCCAACCTGCGAGTTCTTTACTTACTTCTTTCTCATGTGGCCCTTGGAGTACTACAGAAAATTTTCCGGTAGAGACAGGCTAGCAGCCGTTAAACTGTTCAAGAATGCTGCCTGTTTCATTTGCGAAGTTACCGATATGTTTGACCCCTCGGATTTAGAAACTATGATTAGCATGCCCGAATGGAAACACTACATGCTCAAAGGAACATGGCCCTGGGAGGAAGATGAATCAGAAGAAGAGGACTCCGACGACTGAAAAAACTGTACCTTTAGAAAGCGTTATTTCTTATGGTAAATATGTCATGGCTGATACAAGTCAATTGGTTTTTTAATAACAAATACGTTTAAATAACTCTACACATGATTTACGGATTAAATAACTCTACATATTTAATTTAATTTAGATTATAATGATACTGGAATGTATATCATGATAATCAGCTTCATCCAAGTTATGTATACACACGCATTTATATGGTAGAAGTATGAGCCACAAGTTTTTCACTAAAACGAATGCTTATTCACAAAGTCCTTAATAAGTAAGTAGCATTCTGGATTTCCTCTATCCTGGTTAACTTCTGTAATCAAAACCATACACTCCCTTGGATAGATTTTGCCTTGCCTTTTTTAAAAAAGCCTGAAGCGACAAATACTGTACAGATTTTCGATATTATTAAATAATAAAGCAGCGAAACTGTGTTGTGGATTTCCTGAATTCACTGATTAAAATAGCTGTGAATAAAATTGTGTTAAAAATCTAAGATAACCTTATGATCAGCCAGGTTTGCATTAATTTAATCACAAAATTGAAACATTTTCATGCGCTACATTAATCAGCACATATAAACACTTTAGTATTGATGTTTATTCATAGTAATTGGGAAACAAAAAACATTTTCATTTTGCAAACTACTATAGTCGAGTCAATCAAAATATAATGCATTTGTCATTTATGCTTGAAATAGGAACAAAGTAAGAAATTAAAACCATCAGTTTATGTGAAAATAAGTTAAATCGTGATTGGAATGGTTGCTCAGTATTTGCAATACTTACATTCTTGCAAAGAGCAGATACCCACATAAGCAGGACTGCTTTTTATTCTAGTCTCAACATGATACGAGGTTTAAAAATAGTTTTATTTTTACAGATTTTGCATTAGCAGGCACAGGCACCCAAGTGATAAAAAGACCACATTGAAATCAAACTCAAATGTTTTTGCGTCAGTAAGAGTGTGGTTATTATGTGTGACGAGGCGTTAGTGGAAAATGAATGGCAAACATTACAGTAACAGATCAACTTTCACTACCTATGGTGGAAAGAAAGCCCAAATTATCGTATCCATACAAGTGTACAAGTGCTCTTCTTTGTTGCGAATATTCCTGATCTCAATTCATGTCAGCTCACATTTTCCGATTAATTTTTTTTTGGTGTTTAACACAACCGCTTGTAGATAATAGACAGTACATCTGCGTAGTATTGTAAACGTTGCAAAAGCCACCGTCCAGATTTCAGCGGAATTTTTTAAAGCTTCCATCAAGCTCGGTCGCATGTTGCTGAGGTCAGCATTCGTAAAGCCTTCAACATTTCATGTTTGATTGTCTGGAAAAGTTGATCAGCAGAAATCACTTCTTTGAATTTGAGCAAAGTATGTGAGTTGTTGTTTTGGCATCCAGCACGAATTGTCCTTGAAAAGAACTCTATTTGATGCGTGGAGTCTCAGGTATACAATTGTTGTACACAATTTACATTTCGTTTCAGGTTTAGATTTTACCAGAGCCACCTTTGAGCAATATTATCGAGACTATTAATTTACTATCGGTTTTTTCTATGTCTACAAGTTGTCATGAATTACGCTTCCAGAAAACGCTATTATTCACGTGTTATCATATATGCGTTTTCTTTATCAATGTTTTAATGCAGGTTCACACTGTGCAGATCCCAATCATATTTCATATTCAAAAAAGTTGACAGAAAACCCTTTTTACATTACTACTGGGCTTCTCGTATTATAGCTCTAAATTGCTTTTTAAACACGCTTCTGCCCGAGTATGCACCCTACATTTTTGACCCGAATATACTTGATCACCTCCACCAAATAGCGTTCTTAAGCTAACCCCTGTAATAGCTATAAAAGGAGCCTAACCATAGAACGAAGCGACCGTTATATTAATTTTTGTACATTCATAGGACGTTTTGTTCTAGTCCAGCATTCATATTCCTGTGTCAATAATTAAATTCGGTGATCCTATAGAAAATAAATCCAAAGGTAATTTTTTTATAAATTACCATCAATCAAATCCACAAAATTTGTCATTTAACTTAAACTTTACTGTGCGAAGGTAATACTATCCCTTGACAAGTCAAATTCAGCATGCCCACAAATATTAGAGATAAAGTTTACTTAGTTTTGCAGTGCTAGCCCAGATTTATTTTTATTCGCAGTGTAATTATTTAAATGATAACGAATTAGTTTTGTTAATGGCTTTTGAACAGTATTACAAGACTGCTTATTATATTCAAAAATTATATCCTTAATACAAAGGGCTTCCTGAGGACACAAACTCACGTGATAGCCATTTCAATGCCCTTCGCTTCAACTAGGAAACTTGGTATAAACGTACTTTTCATTGGACAACTTTGTGATTTTGTAATATGGTTTTGATTTAAATTCCTGTTTATTCCGTACATTTTTAATGCATGGGCCAGCATCTATTTTATATTTTAACTTTAGTCCTTGCAATTTTACAAAAACCTGGCGTGGAAATGGTCAGCTTGGGATACTTTAAGCAACACATTAGATGAGTACACATACAGTCCCTTTTCGTCCATTCCCGATCCTGAAGTTGAATTATTGACGGCTGTCATCGTAAAAATCCGAAATAAGTCTGGACGCTGTCATTATTTTGGATCGTCTAATTTAACAAACATCATTATTAACTTAACTTTGAGTGGATTGATCAAAATTAGGTAAAATGCATTTCGAGTTCAAGTGATGCAGTGCATTTCAGTCAAGCACCTTGCACAAGCATGTAAAAAAGGGAAGATGGTCAACTTGCATGCACGCTGAACCAGTGTCACTGCAAAACGCCAATTACATGAGTATCTAAGGTATCAGCATTTAATGCGGTTTTTCATTAATGTGAAAACAATGACCAAATGGTAGAATGCCACAACATGAAAAGAAAACCGCAACAGTTTAAAAGCAATTTAAGGGAGTGTAGACAGCAGACACTCGTCTAGTCCAACGTTGGTATTTCTACCAGAATCAAAAACAAATAAATCCCTTGCATTTTTTTAGTTTCCAGGACTGGAAAATTTTTACGAATTTGCTTTCGCATTATGACGGCATCTCAGGTTTGAAGAAATGTTAATACATCAAAGATACATGTCAGTATGTGCTGGGTAAGACTGAGTCTTGGACGGCTGTTCCTTTACGTGCCTAAAGTGAATTAATTTATAGCAGTCTTTGTTTACATGAAGTAGACTGCCCTACCCACCACCTTTCCCCTTTCTGTCATGGATGTGCAAGATATAAACATAAACGGGTTAAAAGGCCAGGAAGAAGGTCGGAAACTGGGCTTATTTAATTGCCTAGCTTGACTGGTAGTTGGAACTCTGCTACAGTACATGTTTCATTCACTTTTTGCGTTTTGCAACTACCTAAATGGAACAAGATATTACTTGAACATTCCACAAAATATGCAAACTTTTTGGATAGATATATTTTTTCTTAGATGTAAAATGATGAACTTATTTATACCATTAACTTTTTTTAAAAATAATATTCTGCTATTTGCATTTTTTTCCATTCGTCGCGATTGGGTCTTGGCTTGTAGACGGTAAAGTGAATCCATTACCTCACTAATGTATCAATTGAGCTGTGCTCTTTTAATAACAATTGAAAGGGGGGATGAGAAAAAACTTAAGGAGTTTAGGTTCCTGCGTCTTCCTACACATATTCATGAAACCAGATCATTACTATCTGAGGGCACCAAAAATTTCCTAATGCATTTAGCTAATGATATGTTGGGAGCCGGTTTAAATACTCAGATCTACTTGCGTGTTCTCCAACCTGATTTGGTACTAAATCTGCGAAATCTTTTATATTATCGCCTCTAATTCGTGACGGTCGGTCTATGCGTGGAAATAAATATAAGAGACATACATAAAGGGGGCAGTTGTAGTTGTAGCATCCACTGGCGTAATTAGGACCTAACAACTTAACATTTTCAATTTTTTTAATCCTATATGCAGTAAATGTTATAAAGTGGAACGTCACGCGAGAGCAGTGATTAAAATTAATAGCAAACACGTTTGCTTTACTCTGCAGATTACCTATTTGCCTAATGGGCGGTCCTTAAAAGCATTTCCATCCAAAGAACTATTGGAGGTTAACTTAATGGTGAAAACAGAATTTCCGGACTAATATATTTTATTGAGACTCACATTTCCGGGGCTAATAAATCAAATAATATCATGAATTGCATTTATAAAAAGAAACTTGCTGCATTAAGCGGAAATATGTGCGTTTCACCTTCAAAATACTTACGGAGCACTAGTATAACCAGTAGCCGGTGTCCTGGTATTACAGCGAAAGGCATGATTGAAGTGAACTAGTCCACACAAGCACAAAAGGTTGAGCAAACGTCCACCTGCCTCCAAATATAATGTCACCGTGTCGCAAGCAGACGCATTTGATGTCTACATCCCGGCGACCGGCCACCCGGAGGCTAGTGTGGGAGAAGAGAATCCGATTGGTTGGGTGCACAGCACGCACAGCACGCACACGCACGTTATATATGTGATGAGGTGTGCTTTAATTTTCGCCGTTTAAAGGAACTTTTAATTACGTTCATTTTCGAGGCCACTAGACCAGTTCTTTTTTACCATCTACCTTAATTTCCCGTAGCTATGATAATAAATTCTCTATTTAATCTAATATTTAGTGCAGTCATGTCATTGATAAAATAAGTCACTGAGGATGCGTGCTGGCAAAGTTTCGTTAAAGTTAAAGAAAATCGCAGTAATTAAGAACACTAAACGATGATTCATTCTGTAAAAATGCCAAGTTAGATTGCAAGGTAAAGTGCTTCAAGAAGTAATACTTAAAACAGAGCATCGATTGACTGAATTAGTAAAACGAATTGCCTCATAAGGTAATAATACATCGTTATTGCTTTGTTAAGCGAATTTAAATAAAAACGATCATTCTTTGACAAGTTGATGACAGACAACTATATCGGTTTAAGCCTGTTACCTTTATAAAACTTCGCTTTATATTGAATGTCCTAATTAAGCCGTATTTAGTAGGAAACAAAAGGCCAAATACTTTTAAAAAGTGATTTGTTACAAGCCTAAGTTCTGTGAATGGATTCACAATCAGAAGGAAAATGATTAAACATGAATATAAATACACGTTGGGCCAAAATTAGTTGATATACATATGGAATAACAATGCAAATGTACTTGCATTTAAATGGGTTTTGGATAAATTAGAATTGCCTACTATGTACTAATATTTAAAACTGGGCCAACGAGCATACCGTAAAATTTGGTATATTTGCAAATCCGACAAATGCCTAAACAGAAGCAAAAGCGATTCCTTTGATAAATATTTAACACTACTGCTATCAAACGTCATTTTTTTGATTATTGAAAGACGAACAATAAAAATTATCTCTTTAGTTAAAGAAGCGTTTACCCTTTGTATTAATAAGCACATTATAATGTTGAACTAATTTTTTTGCGTGAGACAAGTCCTCTATCAGAGAACTGGGGTGTCTATCTGAAGACTGTCAGAATGGCTTAATGAAACGAATTTGACATGGTCCTTATACGGATTCGTCTGTGCAGAAAAAATTAAGAAATATCTCTGCATGAGGTACATAACATTTGAAATTCAGCATTCAAAAGTTATGAATGCGTTTGTGTGTCTGCAGCTTGGTAAAGTGTTTTGTTCGAGGAGAAATTCACACCGTAAAATAACTGGCTAAAAATATGAAAAGCGTAGGAATTATCATTTGCGTAATGTTTTTGGAACTATCTTCTCTCTTCGTTGGCACAAATCAGTAATCAATGCATCTGGCATGCAGTGATGCAGATAGCTTTAAGGCCAATTCAAACAAAAACGTCTTTTGCCATCAAAATGATTAGAAATATTTTCGGCAAGTGGTCCTGTAAAATCTTCAATGAGATTAAATAAACTAAAGGATGTGGGTCAGTAACAAAGGCATACATGATAGTTGGTAGCTTAAAGACTTTGCAATTAAACGGCAGCGATTCCGACCTGTAATTGATTCCAGGCCCTCGTTTAAACCAACGTGGCCAGGTTTATAGTCCGAATAAACTTCCTAGAATGAAACAGCTGCTGTTCGCATGGAACATTAATGAACGATTGTGATAAATTCACTTTTAGTAAGCAAAAACGTTTTTCTTTCCAAGTTCGATTGCTGAAATAAATGTTGAAATTTTGGGCTGCAAACATGACAGAATAAAAAATGCCAGAATTGAACAATTATGTCTGACTCAAATTGCCTGTTTTCATCTCAGTTTCAATCTGTGAATCTACGGGAAACAGGTTAAAATAAGACTATCGAGGCAACCTGTGCTGTTTTACCTGGCTGAATACATGTTTTTAATGTTAAAACCCTGATTTAGCTTATTCATAATAGAGTCAAAAACGTAAAATCCATGAGTCCAATATATGGTGCTCCAGATTGTTGGGGTTTGGGAGGTCAACTAAAAGTGGTTTTAAATGAAGTCCATTGGCGCTTTTTTCCGAAAGTGCACAGGATTCGTCAGAGTAAAACCATATATCTTGCAAGGTATAGCAGGCATTTAAGTTGTTTAATATCATTATTAAAAATAAAGGTCAAGCATAGGTGCGCTTATTGGAAATATTCAAATTGGACAGCCCAAAGATATTTTAGCATTACCCTAAAACAATTTTTTTCTAAACTTTTTAGCAAGAATTTGTTTACTTTTAAAGAAATCTAAATCATTAGGTTACACAAAGACGTTCAAAACTGCAAAGTATTGTCAGGTTTTATCTCCTGGCTAAGTTTTAAGGCGCCATTAACAATGAGAATCATTGGAGCCAGGCCATGTGAAATTAATGGGGACAAAATCAAGAAACATTGTAATTTTGTCTAATTGTTTCAAAATAAAGCCTCACTGAAAGTGGGAAGGCAGGGAAAAAAGATGGTCTTTTTAAACTACGATTTTATTAGTTGTAATGGCCTTGAGCTTGACTTTAATAAAACCAACTCAGGCCTACTTAACCTCGTTACCAATAGCACAGGTTGAACGGAAAAATCCCAGATCAACTAAGCAAAGATTCACTTCACTTTATCACCAGAGAATACATCAAAATTTGTATTATATGTGCTACCTCAAAAAACTGAACTTTCACCAATATAAGGGTTGCTGGATGGTTTTGTTGCCAACTAAATAGGTCTTTTGCTATGAGAACTGAAGAACCAACTGAATTTCCCAAGTTTTGTATTTACTTTCGGACTAAACGAAACAGCACAAATAAAGGTTCGCACCTGCAGAGTTAATACTTCTAGAACAAACAAGCGATCTTCTTGACGGGAATGGAAGCACATTTGCTTTCTTGATGCAGTCCCAGACATAAAAATTAATACGTAATTTCAAAAAAAAATGCAATTGAAATCTCTAAATTTAGTGAGGGTCTGCTTTTTCCCAAACAGCATTTAAGCACCCTCACAATGCTTGCATCTTTAACAGAAAATTCTTTGAAACTTTTTCTCTAAATTTCGATGTTCAAGCGAAAAGGAGTCTTCAAAAAGTAGGAATAAAATATGTCTTCAAATTCAAATTGAAACTCCGGAAAAACGCTCGGCTCTCTGTGCAATGTTAGGCGGTGAAACATTCCTCTCTTTCTCATTTACATCGCAAAAGATTGGTGCACCTTTACCACAGAGGAATTTCTTGCTTTTATGGCCTTGCACCACCTTGCGATTCAGGATATCCGTTTCTCCAAAGCATAATTTCTGAAAAAGCTTACATTTAGACCAAATCCGTCAAATTTTACTAATGATTTTCGTAGTCACTTAGTATCGGTGCCTTTCTTAAAGGAAATACAAGTCATTATTTTTGTTTTGTGAAAATTTTTGAGACAGTCAAATACACATTAAATCATACATAAAGCAAATGGTCCCTGTATTCTTTCCATTCTGCTACAAATATTTGACAAAATGCCAATGCGACAGTCAGAACAAGCCCTAAAATTATACCTGGCTTCTGTATATTGCTTAAATTTACTTGTGTCTGTCAAGGAAATCTTCCCCTGAATCATTAATCTAAACTGTTATGTTCATGCTTCTTTGATCTATATGGGCAGTCTCTTTAAGCCTACGTTAAGCACCAAAAAACGGTCTTTAGAAATGGCAGGGGCATAGATGGTGCAGTTTCGGTTGTTTGCATCTAAGGAGGTTGAGCAAACTTAGCCTCTGCTATGAAACCACTTTTGTGCGTGCTCATTGCCTCGAATTACCCATCGGTCATTTTGGGAATAATTCAAATACGCATGTTTCATTGACGCTAAGGTAGGCACGAATTCCGCTGAGCCCAAGTATTCTATATGCAAAAGCTATTTTAAGTTCTCAGTTGTATTAACAACCACATAAAGAGAAACAGACATTCAATGATCTCCAATCAGTTTACTGAGTAAGTTATTTTCGTTTAAATTGCCATTAGTAGACTGAAATCCTTCAGATAGAGCTATCTTGGCCGAAAAATTGAACAGTTTAATAATAATAATTCACATTTGTAGTTTTCTGGTGCGTTAATCAAAGTGCTCATTCAGTCTAGCAATTACAAAAGTTTTTCAGAATGTCATAGTTCACAACTATGCCTACGAAGACACAATTTGGTCTGAATTACTTTATTGAGCCTAGCTTATGTCGGTTTTAAATGTATGGTTTTTAAAGCCGGCTCGATGAAATACTGCAAATGCATCATTTTGGCGCTTTGCGTTCTTTTATCGAAAAAATTTGTTTTGCAAATCAAATGGGCAGCTGACTAGATTGGTATGGCAGTCCCTCAAGCACTCAAAGCGATATTATCTGCCCAACGGTAAAATGTCTCATGCCTGAGCTTTACTTGGACGCCTTTTTCACCTAATGCAGTGTGGCTTTCTCACACTTCAGGGAGCCTAACAAAATTAAGAACTTTCCTGCACACAAAATCAAAATGAATTACTATTAATATTTGAGATATTGAATACTATTTACGAATGAATTTTCATCCCAGATTATGAATGCACCAAACAGGTTAAAATAGCATTTTATTGGCTTCGAAATTGGGTAATAAAACGTCGTGGGCTAATTTTAGCCAGACTTTTAATTTATCATGAGATGACCTTTCAATAATCTGGTTATGTTCGCTGATTTTACTTTTAGTGTTTACCATACGTTAGGTTTGTGCATGCATTTAAACACAGATTTTCAAGGGAACCGATACGTGCCCATTTTATAGAACTCAACGTTCGCCTAATATGTTTAAACCCCACTTACTGAATCATATATCTAGTAAAAAAAATTCAACTTCATTCTTAAAAATTAAGCTCTTTTGATGACTTATCCTTTAAAATTCTGCTTCATTGTTTCCTTTTAAAAAATTACTACAAATAACAGTGAATTAGGATTCAATGAAAACAGCGAACGGGATTTGCTAAGTTCATCTCCATAGTTAGGGTCTGATATTCCTATAGAGGTTTTTACGTGATAAGACATGAGTGGAGATAATAATTCCAACTTGGGTATCTGTTGTCAAAGTTTTAGACTGCTTCGTTTGCATTTATTAAAGAGAAATAGCCAAAGCAACTACATAAGCTGTAATTTTGTGGATCATTTAAAAACACAAATGTTGGAGCGTTAAATTTTAGCCTGCATTAGCTAACGAAATGGAACAAGCACTTCCTTGTTTAGAGGCAATTTCTGTCGCTCAGTTGGATAAATTTGACACCGCCGTATGTCTAACACAAAACAACAATACTTTAACAAAAACTAATTAAACTGATAGAAAAATACATGGTTGCTAATATAATGAAAAATCACGGACACCAGTAGTTATTTGTGTCAGTTAAAGCAGGCTTCTTGGGCTTTCGCCAGATACTTGATGGAATCCTTCTTCATTGACATCCACCTGGGCTTCCTAAAGTCTATCAATGAGCTGTCAATATCAAGAATGCAAAGAATACTGAATAAGACAGTTGTTGACGGATTATTTTTTTCCATCCTACAGTTTAAACTTTTTGATTATTTTTATCATACTTTATTTCCATTACTGGTAGGTTGTTTCTTGCCAGGGCAGACTTTAGTACACCTCAGGGAGCAATACTGTTCATCTCAAGCTGAGGTGATAATCTTAAGAAGAAATTCATTTCCAACTTTCCAAAACTTTGTATTTGAGCAAAAGAAGGGAGTTTTAAATAGTGTGGCTTTATTAGAGGTGCAATTTTATATATCATGTGTTAGATAATTATCAAAATATAATGGCAAAATAGATTTTGCTTAAACAAGTTTAATCACTGCCAGACTAAGCACACTTTTCGGTGTTTTACATTTTTGACGTGATTAAACACCATTTATAAGCGCATGCAATGTAGCCACCCATCTTCTGGCCCTCCTGAGACTCAATTCTGCTAAACCAAAACTTGAATGCTGTACCTCTGAATATTACGTGATTGGAGTAGTGGAAACAGTATCATTGCAGGATGGTAGTAATGACTCGATTAGGGTGCAAGTAATTTCGATTGCTGGCTGTTTGCCCATTTGCAAAAAAGATCTTTATGTCCCAGAGCAAGTCGTCATCACCAACGTCACTACTGTGACTCAAAATACGTGTATTTAAATAACTATATATGCTCGTCTCGCTGCTAACTTTTGATCAGAAAAATGTCCTGCTTAACGGTAGGCAAGGTCGCCAGTGATTTTGAATTAAATTGTTCAAACTAGCTGAAATAGCACTAAATTTCTCTTTTTTTTCAATGAAGCCTCAAATCATTTTATAAGACCACAAAAATTTCTCATCAGATTAAAGGCGGTAATTGCCACGGTAAAATGTGCACCTTAAATTTGTGCTATTGATATGGTCAACTCTGACCCATGGAAAGACATTCTTAATGCACAATGTTATCGCTTTTAAAGCTTTGTCAGTTTCGAAGTGCAAAACACGCCTCAGTTTACTGAACTAAATTACTGCAACTGCATGGTATTTCACTGCACAATTTTAGCTTCCAATTCCATATTTGCGACCTTAAAGCCTGCTTCAGATTTATAAGTAGTCAGGAGTTTAACAAACTAATCATGTAACTAATCTATCCTTTAACAGTTTTGTCGTGGGATTTTTTAAAGGAAAGCTACATGAACAGTACGTATTTTGCCCCCTCAAATTAACGCTCCCAGATTTAAAATTAGAATGAAAGAAGATAACATTTTTTTGCAACTACCAATGTGGTGGTATTTGTGAAATACATACTCAATGCCTGACATTTGTAGATCATTAAACTGCTTTAAATCTGAATTTTCAACATCAACGAGCTTGTTTATTGGCGACTAACACTGAGCGATTATAGATTTTTTCGAGGAAAATTTCTTTAACATTTGTTGTTTTCGTGAGAAAAATAATGTTAATATACCACTTTCCTACGTGGTAGGGGATTAGATGGCGTTAAATAACCTCAATGCCAAAGCATACAATGTAACAAAGAGAACAATTTCGTTCCCAAGAATTTTGTTTCCAGGAAACGCGATTATTCACGTGTCATCAATATATATTTTTCTTTATCCATGTTTCAATGCAGGTTCAACTTCGCAGACCCCGATCAAGTTTAATTTTCCAAAAGGTTGACAGAAAATCTTTTTTGCATCACTGCTGGGCTTCTCTTAATGTAGGTTTAAATTGTTTTTTTTTTAAATACGCTTCTGCCCGTGTTTACACCCCACATTTTCGGCCTGCTGTGCTGCGTGTTGCATAATCTTTTAAGACGGATTACCTGGAATTCTGTGAATGCCACTCACCGGTAAGGAAGCCACCAATCGCACTTCATGCTGTTCTGAATAATTGTTGGTTATAACTAGGGGGCGAGGATACCTGTGACGATCATTTTGAGGCAGCTATATTTAAAAAGTGCCTTTTATTTCTCATGTAATGTGATTTGATTTAATTTCAATGCCAATTTCCTTTCCGACACTTCAACGTCGTTTAATTACAACGTGCCACCTTAATCACCCCCACCCTACAAACTCGTGTCGTCACCCTCAAACAAACCTTCCGTCACTGTTTAGTATGGACGGTCATCACTTTCCCCAAGGAGATTTCCCTAAAATGCAGGCTGATTTTGTTATGCTTATTCCAAATGTCATATCGTTCGAAGATACCGGTGTTTCGACATGCTACAGGGACTCGACGTCCCGTTGACTTGCTGCAAAAGTCTGGTTTTTTTTAAATGTTCGTATAAAGGAAAAAGCATAAAGTAAATTTTAGCCCAAAATATATCAGATTATCTTAAATTAAGGGAAGAGACAAGATATTAGAATCGCTATCAATTCAATCTATCAACTATTAATTTCCTGTTTACCGCTTGCTCCAATCTCTACGGAATGGAGAAGATTAGAGTTATAATGGCCTAGCCTATGAAGACACTGATAGTTAGCTTATTCTAAACACAGGTGTTAGGCGCAGCACTTGACCGTCAAAATTGGCAAAAGGTTTCACTGTGGGAGTGGTAAAGATGAGACGACCTTCGTGAAATGCGCCCAGACGTCGCAGTTGTCGGAAAGCAGTAAATGGCAATTCACATTCAGGGTACTTCGACCTATTAATAGGAATACTAGAGTTAAATGTCAACGTACATGGGTGACAAGACAAATTCCTTCGCCTTTTGAAACTGATTTAATAAAATCAACACATAGGATGCTGCATCAAGAAAACATTTTTCGTGATTTGCAGTTGTTTTGTGAATATCGCTTTTCAAAAAACTAACTAATGGGATTTGTGACTTTTAAATGCTACAAAGTGAGGTACTCAATTAGACTGCGGTCTAATCACAATTATCCTTAATAAAGTTGTTTCAGTAGTGTGGGTAAGGGCAACCCTTAAAAGAACTTTTCCCATGCCACTTGGTTTGCTTATGTGCCTTGGTTTCGTCGCCGGAACAATTATGAAGTACATTAAAACTATTCCAGCGCAAACGCGTAATTTGTAAAAAAAATTTGATGCAACGTGTTGACAGCAAAGGCGTTGTTGCCTTACTTAAGCGAGACTTGATGGCCTAGAACTTGGTTAGAAGGCCACGAAAACTAATCCTGTGATGAATGGATACCCCTAACCTCGAAAGCCTCCAATTAGGACAGAGAGTTTATCAACTCAACTGCTATCTATATTCATTTTATTTGGACTACCTATAGGTACTGCTGAATCGGAATCCTGAGTAAGGTGTGATGCTCGACATTATATTAGATCGTAAAAAGAAAAAAGTGACATGTTATGCTTTTTTTAAGCTTACACTCAAATTAAAGGGATTTGATGAAGAGGAGCGAATTAATTATATAATAAATGATTTTCAAATGTTGACTTGATTGATACAGCCACCACAGAACTCGCTTATTTTTCACTACTCCTTTATAAATAATAACAATGCTGACTGCCTAATCGTTGAGAAGGGGCACATCTAACCGATACTGAAAATCAGTAAATTAATTGCAGATAACAACCGTATTCTCACTACTTTAAAGTCTAGAAACAGTATGTAGGTTGATTGGTCACAAAATAAACCACGTGCAGCCACTTCACATTACCATTTAAGCGCAACCCAGCGACCTGAATTCAGCCGGCGATCCATTTAACCTTGTGGTGGACCAATCATGTCTCAGGTATGTCTTTTTTATAAATTTATAGATATTTGACTGCAGTAAATACCGGGAAATTTTTCACTCAATAATGTTCTTATCCAAGAAACTTGATCACATTTAAAAGAATATTTGCAGTTGTTGGAAAAACCCATCCTGTAACCGGTTCAACTTCAACATAGCAATCCTTTCTAAAAGGCAGGTTGTAGGTAGGCACGTGCAATCGCCTACCTCAGTCTGCCCAATCACCGTAGTTATACTTAGTGGTTTCCTTACTTGGCCCTATCAAGCTCTCCGTTCTTGAAAATGCTATTTTATGCGTAACACCAAAGTGTCGGGTAACTGTGATTAAATTTAACTATAAGTCAACAGATTGCTTGTTCACTTCGATCTTACTCTTAAAACATTACGGTGTATGTGAAACATTTTTTGGTTCTGAGGTCTTCACGAATGGGAAATTCCACTCACTAGATGGTAACCACGCATGTTCCTGTAGTTTTCGGGACATTGCAATGGTAAATTATGGCACCTGATCAGATTTAGAGTTTTATTAATTCACTAAACTGAACGTCACACGCCAAACTACCGGAATACAATATCGCTATGAAGACTTTTTCATTAAAAAGTTTGACATAAAGAGCAGGTGAAATTTCGTGGCTGCATTTCTAAATTCATAATGCATTTAATGGGAATTGGGGTTGTTGTTAAGTATAGGATTTCTTTTGTAAGTTTCGAGATAGTAACTGCTGATGGAGTGCAGAAACGTTTTCTTTCTGAAAAACTATAAAATCTCAAGCAATGAAGCTTCTATCAAGGAGGCCTCGACTTGTGTTGTCTCTAGCCCACTAAACTCGGTGCTACTTGCAACTTATAAGTACAATGCGAAAGAAATTTGCATTACATTTCAGTTTTGTACATTAATAAAACTCCTGATATCCTTCAGGTAAAGAGCTTCAAATTGGGACTTAAAATTGTTTAAGTTTAGTAAGTGACATAGATACTGAGTCCCACTTTACAAATGCACACTCAGATTCATAACTTAAGGCTACACTCTTTGCACCTAAAATACTTGACATTATAGTCTTATCGTGTCACCAAAAGAAGCTCATGTTAATAAGTTATAATTAGACCCCTTTAGCTATGTATAATTAACTTCAAGACTGTATTTTCATTTGATGACAAGTATAACTAACCTCAGGCACTTTAATTAGCAATTTTGATTGCTCTCTACGAGTTTACTGTTTATCCTGACAAATGCTGGATACATCATGGAAAGAATTTGTAGAAGAAGCAGGTGTTCAACCTTCACTGCTTACTCTTTTCACTTTGATGAAAATGATAGTACGATTTGTCGCATAATACGTCCATCCAGGCTTGCATGTTTGCGCGCATTAAAAGTCCTGCATGTCCTGTAATTTAGTTTTATATTCAAAACACATTTTACACTTTTTGACCTTCAAGGTTTGACCCAGGACTTGCTGTTGCAGCGGCACTCCACAAGTAAGAAAGAAATTAATTAACTTGAAATCTTACCCGATTACGGTGAGGTTTACAATACATGGGCTGTAGCCATCACCTCACTAGTGTTTTGTTAAAATCAATGCCTTAAAAATATCTGCAAATATGGGGCTTAAAACTACATCAAGACAGCACTTTCATTATTGCCTTGGCGTGGAAACCCAATCGTCAAATGTATGGTGGCGGTAGCATAGTAACTGAGGTGAGCGTTATAAAAACCAAAGTGGTGTCATGATTGCTTGCTGTCAACTTCAGAGGGATTGAATTGCACATTGATTCAGCATAAGTTTTTCCCAAAGTTGTATGGCGTGTTTGCTAACATGTTTTGTATCCTGTGTAGGGACTCTTCCACTCAGCTGCAAATGCAATAAAAATTCATCCTAATTAGGACACTGCACTGCTAGCTGACTTAGGAGCGCCTGTGTTTGCTAAAGGCAGAATCACAATTGCCCAACTGCTACAGATTTGAGGCTATTAGCCCAATCCCACCTGACTGGTGCAGGCACTTCGATGTTCTGAGAGTGCAACTAGCAGTAGCAAAGTAATATGAAAATGACCTCAATCTAACAGATAACACGTGTGTAGGTCTTCTTCACATATTTGTGAAATTTCACAACAGTTTGTCTAAATACGTATTCTAGCAACAATCGAACACCAATTTTCATAAAAACAAACCATTTTTGTTTCCTAGTTTTCTTAACCTATTTTTTTGCTCCGTATGATTTCCATCGTTTTGCTGTACAGTTTCATGATTTGATTTGCTTCCGTGGATTCCGTCTATTTCTTTACTCCGTGTTTTTAATGTAATTGAGGCAGTTACTCAGCAACACTTGCATTGTTTGTCATTTGAACACTACGACCATCTGCACATCAACCGACAATCCAGGCGCGTTTACTTGGCTTGCCTGAATAACTGAAATTGGCACCTTTGACAATGGGATCTGAATTGGTCAATCCCAAAATAACGATCGCGGTTGGACCATGCCTACAGACTTTGTTGAAGGTTATTTTTAAAACTGTAAGGCACCTTATTTTATTACAGCCAGATTGATGCAATAGCAATTTGATAATGAAAAAAAACACGGTGCAGAACATTCGAAATGTGGTAAAATTTACCCCTTAATTCATTTGAAGATACTTTCTATAAAAAATCCATTTATTCAGAATGATAAATACGATGGGTACTATTTTATTGATTTAGGCAATTTGGCATTCCATAGTTAGGCCATTTTTTGTGAGGCTAAATATTTAGCAAAGATCAAGGAATTTCCTAAAACTTTAAATAGTACCTCCGTTTCAGTTTCTGTCTTTGCCACTTAAATGCATTGTATTTTATTTTTGCTTTATTTGATTCTCAGCAAATCTATTTCATTTAGCCAACTTTTCATTGAAGGGAATTCATCTTTGTCATGCACATGTCGGTTTTTGTGCTGCAACACTCCTGGTCTCCTGTCCTGCCGTGCAACTGTCGCGGAATTTCAATATTTCCCCACTTTTGGAAAACATGGGCGATTTTTCCTAGCTGTGCTGGTTTTCGCCCTCATCATGCGGCAGGCCTCCACGCCTCCTCATACATGTGCGAATCAGGCTCTGATCTAAAGCAGCCCTACAAATACGGTTCACTCGTGTACAGAGTACACATCGAGGCTCTATTCCATCGCTTTCCCGATTCTACGACGGAAAACCAAGAATGATCTGTAATATTGGGCAATTGGATGTAGATTACTAATAAAAACCTTGATATTTAATTAGAGTAAACCCCAGTTTGTTAAATGTCATTGTTTTTATCACCTTAAAGGCACTTAACACTTTTAGCCATCATAATCAGCAAACTGGTATCAGATAATATCACCCACCTTTACATGCATGAAGGTTACGCAAGCATAGTAGCATAATTTCCTTTTGCATAATGTCTCTTAATTAAACAGCCTGGTTTGCGTCAACAAACCATGACAAATCCTGACTCTTTTGCTATTTTGGTAGTGAAATCATTATTGGACTCAGTTTCGGATGAATTCTACATTAAAGTTTTATGTAGGCAGACAATATTCTTGATTAAAAAATAGATAGTACATTTAAATCACTTGAAGGCATTGTCAAAAAATAAAGAAATTAAATTAAAATAGTCTCAATATTGTCATCCCATCTCATTATTGTCACAATTCATCTGTTCTACGACCTAGAATCAGCACTCCCCCCACAACAGTGAGAAAATCCGCAAGGTTAAGCATGGGTTGTTTAATACACTGGTAGCACAATTTCAAACACAACTAAGTTACTCTACTAATTCACAAATGTTGGTAAATTCAAAGGCACATTTTCGAGCAAGCATGAATCAAAGGCGAGCCTAATTAGCTGTTAGTTCTGTAATCACATGGCATCGTTACATTTAGAAAGTGCAATCTGCTATTTACTCAAGGGCCTTAGCGGTTCCATAAAATTTGACTCGTTCTACTTGTCAAACATTTAAAATGAGTAATGCAGTTTTACTGTTTTAATCTAACGCCCATTCAAAACATACATTTGGAAGAAATGTCCTTTGGAGTTTTCTTTTAAAATTTCACACATAGATTTTTCCACGGCTTCCAACCTATATGAAGGTGGTCTTAAAAGTCATATGAATTTAACGAATTTGCAAAATTGACAACAGTAAGAATAAACAAAGTAACATCACTTAACCCTTTTACACATCAGATCTTCAAAACGCAGTGCAAACTTATACTTAAATTTGCATTCTCTTATAATCTTATGTTAGTGATACTTTTTAACAAAGGCCACAGCGCAGACTTCTAATTAAGTGTTCATTCGATTTTGACGAAAGTCGTCAGGAGCAAAAAAAGCACTTGTGTCTTATAACAAGGTAAACAAGCGGATGCATGAGAATATGAAGGGCGTCAATTATGCCTTCTCACATCCGCCCCGATATCACACTTGTTGCACAAAATTTTGTTTTGCGTAAATAGCATGCACCTATCCTGATGGATGCGGCCGCTTAAACTGTAGTAATATTACTGAGCTATTTCAAATACAGCTCTCACATTTAAAGCCAAACTAGTAAGCATTAATGACTGTGTTATTTTAAAAAAAACTTCGTATTTTAACAAATTGGTCAAACATTCATGCTTCATCTTCCCATTAAAACGCTAACCCACGACCCTTGATTGATTTTTTTTCTCTGTAAAACCCTACTTGGCGAGAAATCTCAGACTTCTTACAGGCTACACTATCACATTTGTAGGCGCGATTCGGAGGTCTTACCCCTTCCTGTGACACAATTATTAGATAAGGACTGTTTTTAGAATGTCTAATAATTGACAAAGAATTTACATTTTTATTTAAAAACGCCTCAAATTAAGGCTATAACATAATTTTATGCCACCTAAAAATGGGACAAAATAGCCTTTGTAAACATGCCCAAATTGATTGCGATGAAAAATTAAAACATGATTCACCGTTTCATAAGAATAAAGTAAAAGAATAAACAGAACCAATCAAGAGTGCAATAACTGAAAACATTTTCTTCTAATTTATTTAAATGCAGTTATATTTTTAATTGGCAAATACTGCGAATAAAAGAGAAAACATCTAGCATTAAAAAATGAAGGCAAAATCACAAAATTACACAGTAATTCATTTCACAAATACTTATTTTACTTTAACAAAAATAACTGTACTCGTTGCATGAACGCTTTGGAAAAGGTATCAAATGGCTGGCAGCAGATTTGTAGGTATGAGTATCTCTGCCAGTTTATTAAAATTGTAAAGTTCCTTATAAAGTGGTTCCTTCTACTTAGTTGACTTTGTGAAAATTAAAAAAAAAACATTTTATGGTCGTAGAATGACAGCCATTGAACTAACAGAAAAACTGAATTCAAAAAAAATATTATTATCAAATCCAAATACGTAGCAATTATTTCTACAAACGAAGGATTTTGTGTCACTGCCTACGGCATCGTTGAAGATGCATTACAATATCAAATAATTTTATAAAACATTTTCTGTTGTAACCAAAAATCTCGAGATTCCAAAAGTTCTGACTTTTCTATGGAACTATCTGATATAACAGCATGACCTGAATTCAATGTTATGGGACAGAATTCGGTTATAATACAAATAGTATGATAAATTGTACCGAGTAATTTTCCCGATTAAATTTCTTTTCCAAAGTCTCCATGTTTCGATTTGACTGAATGATATTTAATATGAGTTTAAAAGCAAAGTCTTTGTTAAGGTAATTATTCCAGCTGTTGTATGCTTCTTAATATACTTTTCATCATCGCTTCATAGACTTGTATAAAATTGTATGCTAAAAATTAATACATGGTTTTAAACTTTACATCATCAATGGACCTTTTGTGATTAAAACACGCTGATTACCAATTTTGTGTAATGCACAGAGCAGTAAAGATGCATTTGTAAATGTGAATTTTTATTTCTAGAATCACTGGCTCTGTTTATTTCCAAAATCTATTTGACCTGACGATGTTACGTTGGCAAAGGGTAAAAGTGAAATTGAGAAGTGACTGTTTGGAGCCTTTTAAGTACACCATGTCGGGGATCAACGCGAACAGAAAAACTACAAAACTATGAGATTGTTTTTTTCCACTTAATTTGTTAAATGATATTGCGTTTCTATTGATGTTATCCATTGAACATATTTAATTTAGCGACTAATTGAAGGCGCATGAAGAATGTGGTGTTGGGGCAGGCTTTAATATTGATGCTCGTTGACACATGTTTGAAACGTCAAGTTATTATGCACTTCATTCACATTTCAGCCTTGTTTAGGATCAGTAATTCTAAAAAAAACAAAATACTTTTGTGGTACATAACCCTGCATTGAGTGCACACAACTTTGACAATACAAGCCTCAACAAAGTGCTCTGCAAGAAAGGTGATTTAACTTGTTTATTATTTTTAAAGGTCAGCTGAAGTCAACCAAACCATGTCTTTTGGAGGTGACATCGCCATCCAAGAGCATCCAGTAAAAATTAGATTTAGTAATGCTTATCTAAGTAAGGAACGAGTGGATAATAAATTTGAAAATATCAATTTTAATGATTCTCCATCATAGTACCGAGGAATCCGGATACTTTGTGGTTATTAAAATCCACCGCAGTTCAAAATTGTTACTTAAAAGACCCTTTTGAGTGAACAAATAAACCTGGCAGGAAGGTGATTGCTATAGTAAGTTAATAAGTTGTAGCACATAAGTTAGAATCAATTTTATGGGAAACTCTCCACTGTTGGCATACTTAAAATGCACATTTTTTAAAGTTGTGCTTTAGTGTTTTGTTTTGACATCCCCAAAACGGATTGATTTATATTTCGTTATACTTGCCATAGTTAACATGCTTAACTAAGTATCAGCACAGTATCAAATTGCACTAGATGTGAATAACCATTTACCGCATTCCGATACTTGCTATAGTTCAGACTTCTGGAGCACATTTCATTCATTTGCTTCATGCAGAAAGGATCTCAAGGTAATGGCTTTCAAAATCAAACCATGTTTATTTGCAGCACCCTTGGTTAGAAGAAATCAAATTCTTCCCTCGACTTCAATGCTTTTTAGATCAGGTTATTGAAAATTATTTGTATTTGTTCCATCAAGACTGGGGAAAGTGATAAGCAGGAACGATGGACAGCAATCAAAGAACGTGCTACTTTATTGTCTCTTTCTTTTCTTTGAACCTACAACTAAATGTTCGTCATTTTTCTACTTTATATCTTTTTTTTGATTTTTTTACTTGTTAAGGTTTGGCAATTGGTGTTCATGAGCTTACTGAATTAATCTTCGTTTTTTATGTTCTATTCATAGTTTACTTGTCATGTCCTGTATTTCCACTGTGTTTGGAGTGGTCATTTTGGGCTTTTAAATTTTATGCATCCACGTGTCTAGCGGATTGATCAGGATTAACTTGATGTGATATTAATTTACTGGTTGATTTTCGACTATTTTACAAAGTAAACTTAATCCAATTACAATTTACGTTAGGCGTGTCTTCTGATTTAAGGGTGTCATTGAGTTTGTAACGCAAACTTTTTCCATTAACCCATGATTTCCATTTTATTAGGATAACAAGCCACGCCGTCGGCCATTTTTTCCATGCGAAAAGCAACAAATTAACTTTATGCAAGTTTTTAATGAACAGTAGCAAAATCCTCACATTCCTTGAATGCTGACTCATGATGTGCGCGATCTAAAGTAAAATTACGTTATAACTTTATTTTTTTTTCAGATAAATACCCCTCTTGTACTTTGCCAACATTGAGTAGCTTTGAGGAAACTTCTTACTGCTAAATAATGCTGGATGGATTCGGTAGTAAAATGAAGGCAAAAACTTTTTTAAGTGATTCTTTGACTCTCGTTTGTGAAGCTGTAAACTTATTTAAATGCAAACAACAGTTGACAACGCCATATGCCATTCATTGCACTCTTTTATGCCAGGAGGAATGTGGGGGTGGTTGCTGACTGGGAAGGCGAGATCTAGCATCCTTTAGCAGTGGCGGTGGCGGTGGTGGTGGTTCAGTGATGATTACCAACCTTATGGTTTCGTTTACCAATCTGTCACAGGAAGAGAGATCAGACGCTGTGGGCAAACACTGAACTGCTGTTGCACAATTGTTATAACTAAGCATATGGCAATATGAAAATAGACCCACTAGCTCTGGTACCACACGCTTCCCTGTCGGCAACAAGCCCATCTAGCTCTGATTCCTTTTCTAAATAGGGTTGTTTGCAAGCCATAGGCTTTTGACATGCACTGCAGTTATTTGTTAGAAAATATCAACAGTTTTACGCTGAAACTTAATACATCTCCAGAAGAATAGCACTTTAGTGATCATTTGGGTCATTTTGCTGTGCAATTCCAGAGCCAAGTAATATTCACTATTTTCAGTGGGTTTTATGTAACTTCCTTGAGATTCTGTAATGAAGCAAGAATTCACAATGACAAATTTTAGTGCTTGCTTCTGTGCTTTAAAGGTGTGTCCATTAGCAAGACATTTTATCTCTTAATTTGTTCTTAAAACCCTTTGAAAAGTAAGTACGGATCATAACAAATCTGAAGTCAAAAGCAAGTTTTTGAAAACGTAGCGTGGCAAATGTAAAAAGAATAATTTACATTAAACTAAGGCAAGACAAAATCTCAAAAATAAATGCCTTTGTGTACATACTTGACGTCTTCAGAGCATGCACTTTTACCATTCAGTAAATTTTTTGAATTTGCCGAGGTCCAACAAGGTTCAAACTAGCGATCAAATCTGGCTGGATCTCTCATGGTGTCCATCTCTTTGCCCCCCCCCCCTGATTGTAGGCTCTGTTGTAGCAAGGATTTATGACAATGCTGCTATGTTGAACACATAAGTTAAAAAACGTCAAGTCGATGATTTTTTTCCTGTAAAAAGAGATGCATTAGGGTCAAATTAGGGGTATTATGAGTCACTGATCAAGCTGTGAAATTGTCGTGCATTTTTTGGGTAGTGCGAAAATTATTTATGCTTCAGATTAATTTAGTGTTTCATAAAAAATAAACATTATGGTTTCCTGCTAACCAGGCCTTTTAAAACAGTATAGGCCCACATTACGGCACCTAGGAATATTATATTTTTTCATTTTGCCCCTGACAATTAACCTTATACATAACTAAATAGGACCATGATAGCCTTCGTTTTTCTATAAAACCTGTTCGTTACTAAATATCTTACACCAAGAAGTTCTTATCAAAATGTTTGTACACATTTTCTTCTACTTGGTGAATAGCAGAATCTCCATTTTACTAGACCTATTCCGCGACATTTAAGACCTTTGTTATCTGCCAAAGAAAGTGCTTTTAAAGATGGCATTTACTATTCAGAACCCACCTAACATTGAAAAATAATTTTGCCTGAATTTTCAGATGACTCAAACTTTAAAATGTGAACAGATACTTGTTTAAATTTAGCTAAACTACGAACAGACCATGACCAGATAACCGCATTTGAATACTTGTATCTAGATTTGAATGATGATATTTTATTTCTTCATAAACGTTACTGCAACATAAAAAACGCCGCTATGCTCAAAACACAATGAAGGTTTACTTTGCATGTCTCTTTTGCGAATTCCACAGGCAAAAACATTCTCATTTTTACTTTACAATCAAACACACAAATATGTGACAGTAGGCTAAATTAAATTTTATTATTCTTACGGTATAGAATTGCCCTCAGTTTGCATGAATTTTATTCAGGTACATTATAAAAACCGTTAATTACATTCCAAATCATTTGTTGTCCACTTTCCTTGATTCTAATTTTTTTTAAATTAGCATTTTTTAAGTGAACTGTTGGTAACTTGATCTCAGTAAAGTGATTGTTCGAATTGATAGCCAATGTGAGCTGATGCGCTTGTGTAGTTTGAAGCCTAACGAAATCAATCAGTTTTAACAATGTGCAGTCCCAAATGCCAGTGGCAAGTTTTGTATAAACGCCCTGTGCACAACTTAGCACCGTTGAATATAAAATGAGGTTTAATACCTAGCACTTATGCAAAATGCATTATTGAGCATAAAATACATTCCAATCATGACAGCAGTCCATTTATTTGTTGTGGAACTTATGTTGTACTGTTGTGTAGGTGAAATGTTGCTTACAAATATACCTCATGTAAAACAATTGGAAATAAGTGTGCCTATGAGAGCAAGAGGGTGAAAAGCAGGGCCATTCGTTTGCAGACAATAAGGGAACGGCCCGTGTCAAGTAATTACACATTGTGCATGGACAGAAACAGCCAAAATGTTTTAATGAAGAATGCGAAGCCTGTATTAAATTAAGTAAAATCAGCTTCATTTTAATATCATATGTGTTGCAAAGTTTCAAGGGAGTTAGAACAACTGGGGTTTATCAGCGGCATGAGAAATATGGTGCACCATAGATTTTTAAGAAGATTGACAAACGCTATATTTAGTGATTTGTCGTTTAGTGATTTACGGGTTGAAATTGTCAAAGAATGTTATTCAAGAGCAGAAGAAACAGCTACCCCCTTGGCCTTAATACGATATCTATTGAGTAGCTAATGGCAACTTTAATGCTGAATGACACGATCAGGCAAGTCATTTCAGAATCAGTGTTTTGCCCACCAATCTTTCTATGTGGTATTTAGAATTTTAACTTGAATGATTTTGCTCCTTATGTTTATCTCGCACCGTAAAAATTGTAAGTAAATTGTCCAAGTTGCTGTTTTTTTTTCTTGTCTTGTAGTAAATACAACAAATGAAGTTAAGAATGGAAAGCTAAATCTAAAGCAACAGGCAGAAAGTGATATTTTACATTACAGATATGGCTTATTTTCCACTTAACATCGGCATTTCGAAAACAGAAGTGTTCGGTATCTGAACTTAAAATACATACTTTAGTTCACAAACACGTAACACGAAAACTTTTCCTTTAACTATTATTAATTTTCGACCATGATTAAAATTAAATCTTACAAATTCAACGCTTAACAGTCAAACCACTGCACAAAATGCAGACGCTATTTTGATCCAGATAAGGTTCGGATTTCAGAGTCGTAAATTGAAATGTCTCATAAATGTAAGAATTTCGTTCCGACTTTCTAATTTCCACTTTACTTGTGTCAGCGACGTGGTAATGGTGCCTCATTTCCTTTAAATATTTTATCGTGCAATTCAAGCAGCGGTTTTATTCTTACTACAATCGCACTACATTTTCAGTAAATAGAATCTATATAACATATTTCCGTTTGTTTTCAGTAGTAAAACCTGCTTGCAAATGCTCTCAAATTAGATGCGTATGGTAACTTAAGGGGACTTCAAATGATATGTTTTGTATAACCCACACATATTTTACCGTTAATTTGTGGTGTCATTTAGTCTAATTTCTCAGAGATGGTTCACAGTGCATTAATTCTTTTGTATCCTTCTTTAACCGTGACTTTGTCAAAAATAAGGCACAATAATATTTTGACCTGTTGAAAAGCCCAAAAAACTCGTATCTCACTTTTAACTTCTTTAAGGCTTATGCTAAGAATATCTTAGAGGTAAATAGTTGAACTTTTCGCAAAAAAGAACGCTGTGTAAATCTTATACGTTTTCTGCGAATCATCCGAAGATTAGCACAATTTCTTTACGTCTTTAGCAGTAACCAGGAAATATTTGACAACTGTCATCAATGTTCAGTACTTGAGTTTTAAGTTCGCAATGTGCGGTATGTCAGAAAACGGACCTTCACCAACTATTTCTAAAACAACGCTGTTTAGCACTTAATTGATTGGATTTGTTCATTCTCCATTTCCATGATTTCTATCAATCACTTGCAATTTTCCAGCACTTCAGTTTCCGATGCTAGTGTTATCTTACTTTACTAGTGCGAGTACTTTTCTGCATTCTTTTTTTATGAATTTTTATATCTTAAAGCTGTTTAAATAAAGCAATTTAAACGTGGAAGGTGAAATTTTGCCCGTGTTCGTGACCATCACCTGCTTAATTTTGTTGTCTTTGTTCCTTGATACCCACATCTTCGTAATAGCTAATGGAAGTTTCCGCAAACGTTTGACCTTTACAAATCTTTTAACCAACAATTTTCTTAAATTTCTAAAATCTCAGTCCTGGAGTTGAGGAAGGCAATCAGGAGGTTGTTGTATTTCACTTATCACTTCAAAGGGGCATCAAATGATCATTTCTGTTTAGTTTATGCAAATCCCTGATTTTTTTTCTGCGAGTCACCTTCATGTTCTACAGATTTCGGTACGTGATTGGGTAAATACTTTTCCTTCTCTGAGAATGCATTAGTTCTAACCAATAATGGGTGAGTACCAGAAGCTTCTACGCTGATTGGCCAAGAGTGAACACACAATATGAGCATAAACAGTATAAAACCGAATGAATTTTTGCAACTTTATTAGCTTTCACACTCTATAAAAGCATCACGAAGAAAATGCGTTTCACATGGGTGGCTCTACTTTGCACCTTATCCGTGAGTGAACTCTTTTGTTATTTTGATTTTTCCCGTAATCATGGTGCGAGGACCTGTAATTGACTTACTATGTGGACCACGTCATGCTATCGGAGTTATTACATGTGATTGTCAGCAGAAGAAATTTTAAGAATATTAAGTTACAATCCTTGCTATTAGCTTAGCCTAACCACTTATGTTGTTCAAAATATCGAGGAAGAAAACGGTGTGAAATTACTTCAACTCGATTGATTTTGGTCACTGATAGGCACATCCACTTCTTCTCATGAAATTTGGACCTTTTTCACTTGGTTCTGTCAAAAGTCAGTTTAAACTCTCAGTCAGGCAGTTTAAATTGCAGCTCGCAGGTTATTTCACTGTCGAGATCTGATGAAGCTTATTCCACTTGCAGTCTCGGGATAAAGTCAGTAGAATTTTTAACTTCTGTGCTAGTTTATTCCTTGCCAGAGTGGAATTCTTTGTGTGCATTTATGAGGGCATTACCTGGTGAGATTAAACCAGCCAATTTTGAAACTGAGTTTTGTAAGGACCCCCAATATGCCTCGTGGTTTGCCATCTGTCTGGATGAGTTGATTCCTTGCTTGAGGGGCAAGCCAGTTAATCTGGCTAAACTGCAAAAAGAATGGACACGTAGGTGTTGGTTCGACATTGTAAAGTCCTGCTTTCGTAACTTGCAAATTTAAGTTAGTCAAAACTGCAGATATGCGAAATACCTTCAATGGTTACTAATGTTGGTCAAGAATCACAGTTCTTAAAGTCTAGAATTTTAAGGTACACTATCAGTTACACTTTCAAATTTAGCTTTTGGTAAATATGACGGTTACTCTAAAAGTTGCTTTTATCTTGAGAGCACCCCTTTTACAATCAGGGTTGATTATTTTCCAGGACCACTTAACTCTTTATTCAACTTTTATCAAATTGAGTATTCGTTGAAATGATATCTTCCAAACAGTGAGTAATTCATCACTTTACCTTTAACTGTTAGCAAAATGCTAGCTTTTTCACTCTGATTACGACAAAATACCAACAAATGATATGGTCTTTTTTCTGGGTCATTGGGCCACCAACCCTCGGTACGTGATGCATCTGTTTCTCACTGTTAGGTCTTCGTTTGCTTGTCGGTGGCTCATCCAACAACCGATGAAGAGGATCTAGACTTATCCAAACGCTACTTCGACCCCATCCGATTCATGATGAGGCGTAAGCAGCTTTTGATTGAGCATTTGCTACCTTGCTTTTTCCACTATAACGTTAAGCAATCGTTGTCATTTTATGCTCAGTAAAATAATTATTTGCCAACTCTTTAAAAAAGGCATTAGTGAAAATCTATGTATCACAAGCCCATTTAAATTTTATGATCAATTAAAACAGAAGCGGACGTTCTTGCTTCAAATTAATTTCTTAGAGTTTTATGTATAACATGCTGAATGCTTGCAGGGGTAAATCTGATGGAATAGAGTACGTGTTAACGACTACTGCTTGCTGTGTGTTCGCACACACGCTGGGTAAATGTACATTTACGGGATATGGTTTTAAGTGAAAACCATGAAAAATCAAGATCTTTTGTGATAAATTACTCAATGCAGACTTTTTTCTGGATGGCTTCTTTTCACACACTTTTGTCAGTCCCAGTATCTTTTATCGCACGAGAAACATTCAAATACCAGTTCAGCCTCACTACTTCATAAATGGATATAATTTCTTGGATCTGCAAAATTTTTGAGATTTAAGAAGTTTCTTTAACTGTTTAATTAAAGTGTCTTCACTTTTGCCTTTTAGCCATGCGCAATAGGGATGACGCCGAAAAACGTGCCTACTTTGACCCCATTCTCTTCGCAAAGCGCTACTTCGATCCAATCATCTACAGGCATCCTATGTGAACTCGTAGGTGCTGCATTGAAGCCTTGCAAAGATATGTGTATTGAAAAATGCAAATTTATGGACAATAAACGCCTTGCCTTTTACCCGCGTTCCTCTCTTTTTCCGAATTACTATAAAGCATGGAATTTGTTAAAACACTCTTGAAATCTCCCGGTAACCATAAATGGTTGGATGTTAACGTAGCTGTGTAGAATGACGACAGTTCTCGATTATAATGCCAGCAATTAGATCAGGGCACTCACGGAGCGTTAATTTGACAGATAAAGGTACAGTGCTGTCGGATTCGCTTCGATGAATGTCGTCGGATTAAGCTTAGGTTAGTGAGCAGCCCATCCGATTTTCGCCGGGCGTAGAAACGCAAAAGTATCGAAAGAGCACAGTAAAACCCCTCCGGTTGTGGCTGTTCAACATGGAAGCGATTGGACTAGCGTTCCGTCTACGACACGATATTAAAAGGTCCTAACACTCTCTGTGCTTATGGGGAATATTGTGGCACTTTATTGAACCAAGGAGTTTTGCTTCACACGAAATTTTTGAGAATGTCTATAAATACAGCACTTTGAATTGCATTCAGATATTCATATTCTAAGAACTTTACATTAATTAATTCTAAATGACACCAGTTTTTAGCCGTGCACACAACTAGAAATGGACAAAACCATTTCTCCACACTTTAAGAATTATGCCTAATTATGGTGTGGGTGTGTTTATAGGGCACTTGTGTTAGCAAATAATAATGGCTCCGTGTGAGAACCAGTGCAAAATGAAAGGGGGTTCACGAATATTGATAATCTTTAGGTAAACACGTTCATACACGATTTAAAAATATACATTTAGCTGATAAGCCACAGATAGTCTCCTCAAGTGTTTTAGTGGGCACTAGAAGATCACTAACTTGCATATAATTCAATCGTCCAGTGAGTACGTGGGACGTACTTAATTGCCCGGGGTGTGAACCCTAGGAACCAGAAGCCAGTAGGCATTTAAGTTCAATCAGAGCTCATGTTACCTAACCCTTTCCGAAAGTCTTGTTTCAAGGCTACATCTTCAGAGGAGAATTCGAAACGGGCGAATGGGAATCACTGCCGTTGACTGCGACGTGATTGAGACGCTGCTTTCTTAGGGTAGAGTCGTTTCTTATCACTTTTTTCAATTGATAACAGGTCGAACACAATTTTCTGTTTAACTGCGAATTCCCAATACTTCTGTTGGCGGTGTAGCTGCATTATATCACGATGCCTCACTGTCCTCCTTCTCTAGCGGGATTTCAGTTAACCCCTCAAAAATTCGCACGAAACTGCAATCGGAACCTCAGTGTTGCCGTCACTGCTTGTCCTAATTCATCCAACTCTATTATGATTTTCTTATTTATTTTACTTTTTATGATGGCAGCACAGTCCCTTTTACAAAGCCTCAAGCGGTATATGCATATTAGCTGTCACGCAGACGAAGAATCTTGGCTTCACAGTCTGAGTCAATTGTTTTACGACACCCACGAAGCCAAAAGGTTAACCTGTCCCAGCGACCTTGCGATAACAACATGCCTTCCTAATTTGGATATCTTCAAGGTCCACTGCAATCTAAAAAGTGCATTGAAGGACATAATTTTGTCGGCATTTGCACCGCATTTACATTAGTGAGCTAACGTTATCAGTTTTCACCCGTACATCGAAAGTTAGGAACAAGGGAGGTTCTGCAAACAAAGCTACTTCTGCCACCGCTACGTCCGCGGAATTCCTCACGTGTTTGTGGCTGCCCATTTCAGAAAGGCCAGTTTTCAATACACTTTTTGCAATGTAAATCGTCTACAAATGAAACTTTGAAGTACAACAATTCCGCAAACAACAATCAACTATAATAGGAATTTAATCTTTAATATCAGAGTTGATTCAGTGTTTGAAGGTCAATCTCTTCAGTGTTCGACAGATACGATCACCAAGGAGTGTTCGCCAGCGTTTCCGAAAAACTGAAAACGTGTTTAAAGTGAGCCTGAACTCAGCAAACACCAAATACACCAACGCTTTGTGTTCTGCGGACCCAAGGGTTTACTTGAGTCAAAAGACAACCAGCACCATGTCAGAGATTGTGATGGAGAGGAAGGAAGTTCAAATTTCTTGAATAGAAGAAGTTGTCTGTTATCAAGAGCCATCCAAATGCCTTCCGCCGGACGTGACATTTGGCCACATTTTGTAGTTGGTTCCGTGTAGTTTCGCATGCAGCTGTTAAGGTGGATTCAACATTTGCGTCGAGTACAATAAAAGGCATTTTTAACATCATTTTGTTCTTCATTCCTGTAAAGACGCGCCTCTCAGGTTTGACTTCTAAATTTCCCTTCTGTCGATTTTTCACTCGAAGTTGATTGGCGTTTTGGTGACCTTAGTGGAGTTGGTTATGACTAAATTAGAGCCATCATTCACTCGAACCGTGATCACATCACAGAAGGCGAAACTGCATAGACTGGAAATCACTTCACGTGTTCTGAACTTGCTAATGAGCTCAACACTGGGCTTTGCACAACTTGACAGAAATTCACTTAAGGAATCAGCACTTGCGAAATGCATGCCAAATGCGGCAGGGTCATGTGGATCATCATCATCATCATGGGTCGCACCAGTCAGCAACTGCACCGTCCAAGTGGGATGAGCCGACACTAACCTCATCGGTACCACAATTTCTTGAAAACAAGGTGAGGTAACCATGCTGGTGTGTATTTTTGGCCCTTGTCAGTGATCCGCACGACCACTACAGGCATTTACAACCGATGAAAGTGGACAGGGAGGCAAACAAAGGAAAGTGGCAAGAATGGACGAATCGCGGGAGAGTCGTGTTTTGCGAGGATAATGCAAGTCCTTACACATGCTTGGCAAGCCGTGGCAAGCTACTTGAACTCGATGTGGATGATGTCGCATTTGGCCCTGATACTGGCCTGACTGCCACGTAGCATTGTTAAAGCTTGTAAAATTCATGCAATGCTTAGAGGTGTATAAATAATAAGTTCCGTGAGAACAGAATCAAGGATTGTTGCAAGACCTCATCGGGCCTAATGGAAAATGCACAATTTATTAAAGCTCATTCCTTGATTTGAAACACCATCTCTCGCGGTACACGGCCAGCGTTACCGCCTTATCACCCCCCAAAAATTCTTTAAGCTTCACTTTGGTGCATTAAATATATGCCTACTTATAATGTCTTAGTACAAATAAAATGATAACCTTAACACATGATGCCGATCCAGGCAATTATTTGTCCGGAGCACTGGATCAAGCTTTGAAAACTACACATTTGTGGCTTCTGAGTAGCACGAAACTCCTGATGCCCCTTCATACCCAAGACTCCATTAACAAAATCAGGAAGCATGGGTGCGCATAAAGGTAAACGTTAATGACTCATTCACAGGAGACAGCAGTACCAAATCATGCGACGCCTTGCCGTTTTGTGGTCATTCACCTCGGTCCAACAGATAACGTAACCTTGGATACCGACGACAAATGCGTCAGTAAGCACAACTAACCTCTTCAGAAATGTTCAAATCAATCCAATACACCAACCGGAATAAACTCCCTACACGTTCGTCCAAATAATTTAAATAACCCCGCTTACAGCAGGCAGGTTCCCGAAATACCTTCAAGAAGCGAGAAGTGTTCATACACAGTGCCGTTTCAACACATTGCTCTGTTTTCACAGGCCTTCACAATGGCCCTGTGTACTCTGGTTCCGGCTTAAATCGAAATAATTTAATGCCAGAAGGCAACGCACTCCCGGAGAAGCCCTAATTCCGCGCCTTTTCTCTTAACCAACCTTTCCTTCCACTTCGAAATCAATCCCAGCATTGACTGGATGGAAATGTGGTCTTTTGACGAAACACACCAAACTCGGGTAGGATTTTAGGATTTTCGAGCCATGTTTCGAATGCTTAGGACAGCAGTGGGCCATCGAGAGATCTTATTCGGTTAAAGCAGACGCGACATACTGGATGAGTCATCTATGAAATGCGATTACTCTAGACCACAAGAAGGGAGAACAACAAACAGTCGTCCGCAGACGTCTGACAACGAAACCAGCTTCTCTTATCCAAGCGACAGACTAACTTAACTGAGATGTTTCACTAGTACTAAAACCCACTGAAATGGCTTTACAATATCGGGTTTCGGGGTTGGTTCAGTACAGGCGGGTTCTTCGAAATAAGTGAGTAAGTCCTCAACAGGACTAACTCTTTCGCCTTGACATCCGCTTTGCCCTTCTATCCAGAATGAAAATAATCAAGGTTGAAAATCATGTTCAACTATGAAGACACCATTTCATACATAAGACTATTATGTAAGGGAGATGCCTGTAAAGTAATCAAGTAAATGGTGACGGAAAACCACAATAGAGCACTGCAAGCATGATTGAGAGTGGGGGGGGAGGGCGAGAGGGCGGGAGGGCATGAGCATCAACGAGGACCGGCACACACCGCGCACGCTAGTGGCAGGCGAGCGCCATGCACACCCTCGAGGGGATGTAGACGTACATGCTGCAACGCCTGTTGTCCCAGGGCTCATTTTTCGTGGGCATTGGCAGTGACTCGTCGATCCGATTGAAGCCCCCGAATTCAGCCCGATCAGAGTTCAAAATTATCTTGTAGCTGCAATTCATAAAAGACGTTATTCGATGTATACCGGAGATGTCGATTACGTGTGGGAAAGTAGCTCACCTTCCAGGAGTGTCAACTCCAATGCGGTAATCAGTGAAGCTTTTGTGGGGGTGGAAATTAAATACAAATAGGACACCGGCTCGCTCGAAGACAATCACCTTGTCGTCTTCGTGCTTTCTGCTGACATAGGCCTGCCGGAATACGCAAAAAGACCATCCAATACACTGCTTTGGTCGATTAATGATGCAAAACTTAACTACATGCACGCAAGATTAACCGAAAGTATGTTTCTGATTCCGGTGAAAACTCCTGGCCTAAATGTTTAGGCTTTTGAGCCCAAACTAGCCCTCCCTACATACTGTCAGAGCATTATTCAAATGCAGAAATTCACTCCATAACAACATCGCATGCTGGCATGTGTCTACTGCAAAAAGTGATTTGACCCTTGGCATCTGTGTGAAATTCACACAATATCGACTTGATCTCTGACCTTAATTTCACAAGGCTTATATTGGTGGTTATCTTCAAATCCACATGTTTTCTAGCTTTGAGTTGAACCAGACACAAACTACATCCACCAATTGACTAGTCCATGTGGTGCGTAAGCTACCCACACAACAAGACCGCACATGTCGTTACTCTCCCTAACTTCACGGACCTCTGACAGTACTCCAACCGACCGATTTGACAATTCAAGTTGTGCAGCCGGAGAGCCCAACTAACCTGGGGAGCGCTAAGCCAGTGATATTTTTCTTCCAAGTGTTGCATCGCACGGTCCCAGTTGTTGAGATATTTATACTTGAGCAGCGGATCATCCACGAGGTGCCATTGTCTACGTGCATAGTGATAACTGCTGTTATTTCCTTCACGCGGGAAGTCCAACCATTCCGGGTGCCCGAATTCATTACCTGTTACACGACATATGAGAGTGTCAGTGCTAAAAACAAACTAGACATACACTTGGTGACATTACTATTCGTTAAATAGTGACCTTAAGCACCATATATGATAGATTTGTATCTTAAAAGCACCCATCGACATACTTAGGAGATGTACACTGCAATAGACTCTAAAGTAAATGTAAAATTAGAGAAACAAATCACGTTTGGTAAAATTACAAATCAGCAGGAATCAGAGATCAACTAGATGGATAACGATAACTAGGTGTCGGGCTCATTTCAACGAAATGGGCATAACTAATGTCATATGTGTACGCAATTCTTGGGGCACATTACGTAAAATTGCAATTTCCAGTCAAGGTTTTGGGCTTCCTGGCTTCTCAAAAAAAACCGCTAATAACTACAAGCTATTATATTGACGACTCTGTGAGAGATGCAAAGTGCACCCAAGCTACGGAACAGGATTGCCTGATTCGAAGATAAGGACTTGGATTTTTATTCGTGATTAGCTAGATTTGCAAGTAGGGCACAAATACCCCAGACCAGCATATGCACAAGTTAAAGCATGACATTCAAATCGCTCTTATGAATGCTAGTGGGTGGTGAAACTAGAGTATAAAGGGTATGGTGTGTCAGTAAGTCGGAAACGCAGACAAAACCATCAATTCTAGGTAAACTGCTTCCACGACTAGCCAATCGAGATCAAAGAATTCCTTCCAAAACAGCTCATACAGTTACCGTAAGTAATGAACAACACAACCTATATTTGGCCCGTAAATTAACGATGCAAAACTAGGTACCCTGGCCGAAGCCTACTTTATAATCTACAGGACAAGAACAACCCTCTAAATAAGGAGGATTTAAATGAAAACGACAGAGAAGCGTCAAGACAGATCATAAAACTGCAGTTAAATCTCCTTCCAACAGGTGACATTGCTATAAGCTGACGAGATGCGCTAAAACTGGAGATGTTGAGTTCACAATTTTGTCGTACTGACCAGTGAGTTGGGCCAAAGCAATGGAACTACAAGACATGCATAATGCCGGAGTAGCAGCGTTTGATAGGAAGTTATCCAAGAGCTTACAAATATTTGCTTGATAAATAGACGTCAAGTCTAAGTAGCTGGACGCAGTGCCGTGACAGTGGATAATAATAGCAAAATTAAAGGACTGTTCGCGAGCTTGATTGTTTCTATTCTGGGGGCTCGGGGTTCCAGCTAAATATTTAGACTAGATTTCATGTAAACAAAATGAACGAGCTTAGCGTGCAGAAAGCACACTTTTAATGCCTGCGAGTTTACAACGGGTTGGGGTGCGGTGTTCCGTGACGGTAAACATTCAACCTCTGTATGTCACCACCGGATTCTTCATCATGGTTCGCGTTGTGTTCCTTTAATGTGTGTGGCAGCCGACGTACCGGCAGGGCACTTCGCGACAAATCACACTCGTTCGGTCGAAGCGGCAAACTATGGACTTAAGACCATTCGGCCAGACGACAAGGCATGATTGCAGGAGCACGTATATCCTTATAGGCATGAGAAGGTGGCTCAAATGAAGACGCACGAGGAAGCCCGATGGCGTTAAGTACACTCAATAAGCGAATGCATTTTAAAGGCTTCTTAAGCACACACATACACACAGCAACACCAGTAGCAACTGTGGGGAAAGAAGCCTACCCATGAAGTTCAAGTATCCCTCGCCGCCAAGGGCATGGGTGATGAATCGGATCATTTTGTGTAGGGCGATGCCCCTATCAATAATGAGACTGGGGTCCGAGAGGGTGCTCATGTGGGTGTACATCTCCTTGTCCATGAGCCAAAACGATATGGTCTTGTCCCCCACCAGGGCCTGGTCGTGACACTCCGCATAGGCGATGTTCGCCTCGCCCCATCGACGGTTCGTCAGGCTGTGCACAATTTTGGCCATGTCCCAGTCTTCATCTGAACGCTTCTTCAGATACTGCAAAAGGAATATTTGTTCACACATCTTAGCTAGGTGAGATGATTTCTGGTCAACCGAACAGGTGCAAATTTTGCTCATTAATAATCTCGATAATCATAATGTTTTGTCAAAAAGTGATTCTTAAAAATGAAAAAGGAACAATAAATGCGCTTAATTTTTAGATTTATCAACTTGACAACATGTCACAAGTCAACTGAAGAGGTCGTGGCCTTTCCTTAGCACTAACTGCTTAGCATTAAAGCCACACTAATTCAAGAAATCAGTACTTCTAGCTGCCCAAAGTCTAGTTACATACCACACAACAGCAGTCATGACATGAAGTAGGTTTTGTAGACGCAGAAAGATTAAAGTAAGCTGGTTAAAAAGGCGACCCACATTTTTAGACAAAGCTGAAATGATTCTTTAACCGACTGACGGGACCTGGAGAGGTTTTAGGTCCAGTAATGTAAGAAGTAGGATTTGATAATGAGAACCAAACGTTTCATTATCAAGGAACTACTAAGTTCACTCAAATTGTGTTTTTAGAATGTGGAAAAACTGTTGAGAAAGCCATCAGGACAGATTTCGTGAGAGGCCTTAGCCATGGCCTTCAATCCCTCTGCGGCCAGAGAAAAGGCAGTCACAGAGGCTGGCGATGATTGCACTGGAGAGGCACGACGTTATTGGGGCTGGCACGCGCGCGCCTGCACGATCGATGAAAAGCGCCAGAGCCGTGCCCCTAGTGAAGGCGCGTGACCGAACGTGACCCAAAGTGAACGGATTTGTCGTGGTGGTTGTGTTGCGGATACGAAAATGTTCTAGACTATGTGATGACCTCAATCTCAACCAGACAGCAAAAACAAACAAGACGGCCTACGGCCACTGAGGAGACTTTTGGAGGGCAGCACCAAACATGACCCGAGAAAGCCAAACGCCCGCAGAAATTCACTGCATATGAAAGCGGAGACTGCACGTGGTAGTGTGAGACATCACCACCGTAGCTGTCGGTGCAACTTGATTCTTCATTTTGGCGGATTAAACAACCACAAATCTGCGGGTAGCGTGACTGCATACACGCATCCGCTAGGTACGAGAACATTCAGACTGTTAAAACAAGGAATCTACCGCGGACAAATTCGCATTGTCACGGGAAAAAATCATTTCAACGTTCACAAATTACGTAATTGTCAGGGCTCGCGATTGACAAAAAGACACCCCCGGACCAAATGAAAGCCTAGACCCCCCCGGCAGGAATGTTTACGTGTTGTCCAAATGCCGCAAACACATGCAAATTGATATAGCACCAACAGCTTTTGGCAAACGCGATAAGCGTGATGGTTTGGTTAGTTTATCAAGCATGACGCATGTTGATGTTGCGTAACCACCAGAACGGCCACGACAGCGTACGTGATCGTGCGCCCTTTCATGAATGTACGAATAACTGTCAGCATGTCAACCGATGGCCTGTGGCCTGGGGTTGAGTAACTCTCTCAAAATACACGTTACCTTCTTTATTTGAGTGTCAGTCCCCCAAATCACTCAAAAATTAATTTTGATAAATTACAGGTCTTTCTAGCTGCCTTGTATGGAGCAAATTGGTCCCGTTGAGTGTGATGGCGCGCAAAAAAAACACTTTAATGTGTTGCTCACCGAGACCCAAAGATCGGGAATGGCCATGGCGAGACGATAATCAAATCCCGCACCTCCTTCGTCTACGGGGCGACAGAGAGTAGGCATGCCGCTGACCTCCTAAAAAGGAAGCGCGAAAACCATTAATTTGCACACAACTTTTAGTTTAGTGTACTGAAAGGGCTGCGTACAATTTTTGTCAAAAGCTAGCACGATTTCTGACTGAATGTAGATAAGGGGAGTCTCAGATACTAGACAAAGCCTCAGTTTGTCTGTCATTCATTAACAAACGATGTCCGACTACAACCATCTTGGTGGCAGTCAAGTTAGAGACACATTTTAAAATGTGTAGTGTTTTAACGTCGACTTCAAACTTTAACCTCCTCCAAACTGTAGATGGCGTCGAAAATAATAGCCTTTGTGGCCCAAAAAATGCAACGCTGTTACGCGAAAGGCAGGAACGCAACCCTAACAGATGGTCCAACAAAATTGCCAGTGGCTCGCTGTGAACCCGAACGCACTCACCTCTGGTATTGACGACTAGTCCAGACTGCTTGGACAACTTCCACACAATGCTATTATCCACTATTAATGCATAGAAAGAAAGGACAGAGGGTACTACGTAGTTACACTACATGAAGCACCCATTGACTCCTCCGAACACTGGTCATGGCATAAACGAAAACAATGTGATTTGCGAGGATTCAGAACTGCGCATAACCGTGGGTAATATCCACCAATTATATACCTCTGCTATAGTTATGACGAATGGATATTTCTTATGTAGGAAATCGTTTGCGAGCATTAGATAAGTCCAAGACTCTGTGTCCACGGAAAGCCCGAAGTAGTCACCATAGGAGCCGGAAAAGTCGGTATTCAGGCCATGGTGATGATAGATCATCGACATAACGCCGTCAAAACGAAAGCCATCAAAGCCATACTCATCGATCCACCATCGTAGATTTGATAAAAGGAACCGAAGGACTTCCAACCTAATATTCAAGAACGACATTTTAGCATAAGACGATGAGCGTTACAGACTGAATGGATAGGTCCAGTAAGCGATGGCTTCAAGGTAAACCAACGTAATTAATGTCTATTCACAGGACGCAATCCCAAATGTTAGTAAAGGGTCATTTGAGGGGCTTCTGTCGATAATAGATGAATTAGTGATTGGTTGTTTCGTGGGAGCCATAAAATTTAAAATCGGACCACTTAAAATTAGGTTGAAAGTGGTAACTACTGATTTGTGCGGTCCGAAGAGACGATGTAGTAACCAGGCAAGTGGAGCAAAAGGCAAAAAAAGGAAAGCTAGATGCAACATTCGGTCAACGAAAAGATGAGCGCGTGTAGAGAGTGTGGGTGGGATGAAAAAGGCATTAAAAAGAAAAACAGCAAGTGAATAATTGAAAGGCGAGTGGATAAACTTGGTCATTCAGGGAGTTTTACATGCTTAATTCAATTGCTTGCAAATATGTGGAAAAATGAATCTCTTATGCAGACTTTAAACGTGTCAAAAAATAATTAAACAGTAAATGCACATGAAGATAACGATAGAAGTAGGTGCATGTGTGGTTCAAAAAGATAATAACGTTCTGAAAGTCCTTAAGTGGTGGAAATACATTGGAAATCCCAGATTCTTGAAGGTACGCACGAGCTGTCGTTATTGTTTTTTAACGCCGATCACATTATCTCGTTTAACACAAACACGATCCATCATGCAGAAGTACCAGCTATTTGACAGTCGCTACAGTTTCGTGTTAACAGCTTAACCCAGTCTCGTGGTGTCATGCATACGCCAAAAGGGAGTCTTGGGGCAGTGTTGTCTACTACAGGAACCTTAAGTCGAGGATCAACAAGGGCAGAGGAAGGGTGTCGTGGGAAACATACTCAGTGTAATTGAAAAGGCGTGAATCCCACAGTTCATGCACTCCTCTTCCATGATCATGGAAATAACAGGAATTCGTGCCATCGAACTGGTTCAGTCCGTCTGCGGTATTCTTCGAAGCATGGCTATGGACCACATCGAGCAGAACCATTAGGCCCTGGCGATGGCACTCGTCCACCAGTTCACGCAGCTCGTCCGGCGTCCCATATCGACTTGAAGCAGCGAAGAAATTGGTCACTTGGTATCCAAATGAGGCATAATAAACGTGCTCCATGATAGCCATCAACTGGATACAATTGTAGCCCAAATCAACGATCCGCGGGACAATCTTATCCTTGTACTCCAGATAGCTACCAACCTTCAGTTCCGAGGTCGCGATGCCCACATGGCTTTCGTAGATTCTTAAAGCCTTTGGCTTCGGTGGATGAGGATACTTGAGGTTGTAGCGCTAAAGATAACAAGTATCATGACCGAACTTTGAATTAACTTACCGAGGGTGGGTTGTAGAATACGTGGTCATAGACAATATTCTTGTCGAAATTCTTCACATATGTAGCCCATGGACTAATACGATCGTGCTTTGCTCCGTCAGGACCAATAACCATTAGCTAAATACAAGAAATGAAACAGGAAACCCAGATTTACCTTGACTTTGGAGAGATGTGGAATCACGGGTTTCCCACTATCACCATTTGGAGGAATAACCAATTCCCACTTTCCGAATTCAAGCTTCGTAAAGGGATATTCATACTCCCTCCAGTCGTCTAGCATTAAAAAACATCAATGGTTAACGAATGAAAACTCACTGAAGTCGCCACGAAGGTACATTTCTCTAGCTCCAGGGGCCCATTCCAGGCATCTGACTGTTCCGTCTGGCTCCACGTGAATGCCAAATCGTTTGTAGCCCTGAGTGAAGGACTCCATTCCACCCACACTCTCTATCCACCGCTGGTAATCTTCGAAGCATTTGTATCTACAAATTGTAAGCCAGATTGGCACTTGTCCACTAAGAAAGTACGTCCACCTGTGGAGACACTAATTTTTTGCACAATTCAAATGCAAGAGGAATGGATTCATATAGGCAGACACGTTTAGCCGCATTGCATTCTAAAGTCAATTTCATTTGGAACCGAATACACTTGTAGGAGGCGATGATCCAGCAAGGCACACAAAGGAATTCGTATTATTCAAATACATACGTTCCAATAATAAAGCTCGTCTACTGAGGGACAGAAGCACCCAATGCATGTGTTAGCATGTAGATGCCAACATAATGAGGGCACAACATAGTTCCTCCCACTCTTTCATTTTGCTGCCCAACGTCATTTGGTCCAACTAATGTCCGCTTCACCCATGCCTATTTGATTCCTTTAACTTAAACACTTCTGCATGCCGTCCGTTACATACATGCAATCGGAAAATAGTCAACATAGAAACCACAAAATACACATAGAGGAGATTCTGCTCAGCACCAGAAGTGGAAGCGAATCATAATCAATGTGATGTGCGACTGAGCGGACAAAACAGGGGTTAATTAGTTTTTAAAGAAAATAAGTAATAAGAGGGAGAGAGGCAGATACCACGAGGTTCCGGACTCAAAAGTGTATTTTGTTCCAATAAATTAGGTGTAAATAATTAATTTACACAAGGGGCAACACTAGAGAGCACTTCTACGAAGATTTGACAAGAAGTACTCTGCACTTCGATCCATTATATTTACGTCTGTATAGGGCTCCTAAAAACCCGCGCAAATTATTTTCACTGATTTAATGTTAACGGGGTGGCAGAAGCAAAGAATTCATGCGTTACTGACAACAAATTTTGAAATGGAGAAAACTAACTACAATTTAGAGAACAAAATTGCCTTTATTATTTGTAAACATGCAACGGGATAAAGCAACCCTGAATAAATTTCAGAGAGAAAAGAATTATTGTTAAAAAGGGGCAACCTATTATTTTTAGAAACCTTTCAGATAGACAAATGGATTTTAAGGAGCAATAGCTGGCATCTTCAAAAAAGCGAATTAGCTAAGTGATAAGATTTCGACGTTTGGAAAAGTGGTTAACAACCCCTGATAAACGTCTAGTGAAATTGTTTTTTTAGATTCGTAGATGCATCAGGATAAAGTGCAGAAAAAATTGTTTGATAGGGCAACGTTTCTTCATTAAATTCATACAGTTAAACATTTAATGTCACTCAATGAAATTTATTGAAGGTGTCGGAAGTATGCTCCTCGTGATACCATCGCATCGAATTAAACAACAATTGAAGCCACCGATAATGTATTTTGCTCCATTAAACAGAAAATAATCGAAAATACATAACTTTCAAACCCTAAACATATGGTTTCGCTGCATGATTTGAGTGTTGCAAGAAACCTGCGTGAGTAGAAAAGGTCCATAGCATAAACATTGGGTCAGAAAAACGAAGGATATTATATAGCTTATTACACAAGACTGCAAATTCAACAACGGCCAGATTTATGCAATTTAGAAGTAAATGAAACGATCCCGCGGAAAACTAAATTTTAAATACTCCGCAAGCGATTGCTCGCGACACGTGAAGTCATTACGAAAACCTTAATAAAAAGCGGAGAAAAAGTTTTACAAACAGCCAACTTGGCAAAACAAATTTTCATTACCTCCTTTTAATTTCGTATTTGTAGGGTTCTAGCCAAGAATCTAACTCAAATAAGTGATCGCCATTGGGTATTTTAACTGCCTGAATTTCCTCGGGCTTGTAGAACATCGTGACGACAATAGAACCAACGCGCAATGAGAGGAGAAATTCGATTGGTCGCGCTTGATGGAATTGACTAGTGTTGATAAAAATTTAAATACTAAAACAAAACTCTTGATTTTTTATTTTACAAACACATATTTTGTCACATAATTTGAAGTTCATTAAAAAGAACTTGTATGAAAATTTATATTACTAAACATTTACTTAGGCCAAATATTGCTATTAAGTGAAAGAAAAGGGTCAATCAACTCTGATTCCTTAAATCATTGGTAATACTATTTCTCTATTTTTTAAGGTAGGGCATTTCGCACAAATATTAAATTTTCAAAAAATCCACAGAAAGCGTTCAACTGACACGCTCCTCAATAAAGACTGCTCGCATGAAACTGATCAAACAAATTTCTCTTTTTCTTACTAGGTGACTTAAGATTTCTTTTTTCATTAATCGTGTGATCCCTCTTCGTCATTACTGTTTGCAATTGGCACAGTTGCGACTATATGTCACATTCTTATGTTCCGTGGCTTTTTATATACGTTATTGCTACCTATCTAATAATTATTTTATTCAGTGAGTTAAAATTTGTGTTAATTGTACTGGCCATGCGGTATTTTGTAAACATTTTGGCGATATTTTGAAGTTACTTGATTCTAAGCACTCGTGTATATTTATAGCTATTGCGTTATTTCTTTGGATGATATCATTATGAGGTGGTCGACGGCTTTTTTATGTTTACCATTCGGATATAGTATTGTCCTGATTTTGGGGCAATAAAATAGCGTTTTGCATATTATTTAATGAATGGATTAGTATTGATTAGACTTGATTTCATTTTCATGATATATCTAATATGCATTACGAAGTTTTTATGTCACTCTTTGAGGTAGAAATCGAAGACTGTCCACATATTTAGCATTTAATGAGGCTAATACGTGCTAGCATGGATTCTGGACAACGAGTATTCAGTTATTCTGTTTACAAATAACTGTTTAGAAAGATTCTTTAATCGTAACTTGAAGTCATTTAAGCAGCATCTTGATTTACACATTAAACCTTTTTATTTTTCATTTGATTTTTTACGTTAGTGCCACTGCCTTTTTCGGAAGCAGCGGGTTAGTTATGGATCAGTATAACTTGTTAATCTTTCGGGTAGTTAAATTTTAATCGTTGTGTGTCAGTGCGTGAAACCTAGGCTGGTCGAAGTCATTGTCCACACCAAGTAATATATTCGGTTTAAATGCGGTATAATTGTCATAACTCAATCTCACTAACCTCTCATAACCGTTTAGTAAATAGCTAAACATCACAATGATTGTGGTCACTACCCTTTTTTATGTATTATGATTGTGTTGCGTAAATTTTCTTTTCCTTGTCTTTCTCTTTTAATCAATGTAGTATGCGATCCCATAGGTAACTAGTCACTTGTTAGTACCTGGTGGGTCTCCTCAAGTATGAGCTATATCTTTGAAAATGATTTTTATAGCACTGTGGTCAGTGTGTCACTGAAGTGATATTGGCACAAATGAATATGCTTGGCAAAGGATTTTTATGCAGTGTGGCCTGACTGTTCTTCAAAGTACTTTGTTTTGGTTTTCTTAACCAGTATTGTATTTATGGAATGCAATGTTGGAATGTAAAAGAATCTAAACTGCTGTGTAAAATGGTCATCTGTTATCTAGAAATCTAGCTGCTATTTGTTGACAAGCGCATTATGGTATCTAAATACCTTGCATGTGTGATACATTAGGTCTATATCCACCCATATTTTTAATGTGTTACTGCACATTTAGTTGGATTATCAAAACCCGCCTTCAGTTGTACCTTATATGTCACAAATTGCTCAATGTTAAGCTTTTTTAAGAATTACTATATTGTGTTTAATAGATTTTCCATTTTTATTTCAAACATTGCAGTACTGGTCAAAGTCAAATAGTCTGTCAAGTCTTTTCGTCATAAGCATTTATTTAGGTTGTTCTCTTTTGCAGAAAGGCACCTAATGCACCGACAGTTATCCTTCTAAATCTACACAAAGGTTTGATTTTCAAGTAGCATCTTGTACCGAAGCCAATCATTCGCTTCAATTGAATGCAAAAGACATAATCCAGAGACAAGAAAAATCGTTGATTGTGACTAAGATCCAAATTCATATTCAAACCATTAATCAGCAAACAGCGTTCTGACAAGCAATGTTTCAAACCTTGATTATTCGTGGTTCTCAAGGCCTTAAAGTTAAGAATGATTTAAAAGTTAAATTATTTAGCAATTTTCTGGTACAATTCAAAAAATTTTATTGCGATTTTATTTAAAACAAATATATTAACTTTGCAATACATTGTTTACTTCTCGTTTAAATAAAAATTTCATTTCTGTTGTTTCAATAAGACATCAGCACGAAACAAACAGTAGTAGTTGCAAGTCTATTTCTTCATAAAAATTTTAACAAAGAAGGCAAATGAAGTGAGGAAAGAACAATAATTAAGGAATGAAACTTTAACCTAGTTTTTTCTGTTGATTTGGTGTATTAACACATATTACTCTTTTATTACCTATTTTCTTGTTACTCGAGGTGAAATTTGGATTTTGTGGGTTAAAACCTTGCTGTTTTACACGGCATCACCCCCTTTAATGATTTAGTTGTTATTCAATTAATTTTAGCTCCAAAAACATTAACTTAAACACAAAAAAGCCCAATATATATAGCCTCAACAAGGCGCTGTTCACTATTTTCTTAAACACGCTTGTATGAATGTATGTGAATGTGTTTTATCCATAATTGTTTAATTCTTGGATAATTTTTATTTCCCTAGCATCACCAATTTTAAGTCCCTAAATATTTGCTAATTTCTAATATTTTGTTTGGTTAAGCCAGATGGTTTCTTTATTAACAGAACTTGGTTGCTGCCTCTCTCTAAGACTCCACCTAGTTTTTCCATATTCCTAATTATTGTGTAGGATATAGGCCACATTGGTTTGAACATTGTAGTATCAGGAAAGAAATTGAATTATGAGGAACTTAGCTCAGGATCAGAAGTAATGAAGCGGGCTTGATCATTTTACTGTTCCTCCCAACATTTTGGGTTATTTCTTGTTATACTTTGACACCAACTTTTTTAAATGCTATATTTGCTACATTATCCCACATTGTATTGGCATTATATGAATACCTTATATCAGATCTAAATAGGAGAAACGATGAGAATTCAGCATGCACAATTAAAATCGCGTTGTCATCCACTTTTCAATAATTCATTAATTTTAGGACATTTGATACATGGATTATGAAATAACTAATTTGGTGGGTGAATGCGCCTTAGTTTGGCCGCATCTGTAGCATTAAGTGCGTATTAAAAGAAATCAGATAGTCGCAAATCGTTATTGTTAAGAAAAAAACATATTTAACATATTTTATATGTTAAATATGCATCTAACAAGAGTAATTTAGAGTACTGTTTGAGAAAGAAATGAGCTGAAAGTCGCCTTTCTGGTGCATTTAGAAGACCTTGATGAGGAGAGTAGGCTAAAGTTGCAACAATGTTCATTGTTTTTTTACAAGAACCTATCTGTGCCAACGAATATACTTTAGTTTCTCACGGTACGTTGAGTTTTTTCTCAAAGAAAGTGGCTTCTTCCCTTTATAGTCACTTCAACATTTCGGTGAATCCTTAACGAGGGTCATAATTGCCCTTATTCGTCAAGTAAATCACGTTATGTCCCCATGACCTTAATGTAGTACTGTACAATATTTTAGAAATTTGCATTTAATTTCCTACAAAAAATACCTAGGAGACATCCACGGATAACGAGTAAAAACTATGTCAACAATCTGATCGTTTTAAGGCTATAATAACACATTGGTCACATAGGTTTTTGAGTACTTTCGCTGAAATGCGCTGATTAAAAGTTACGAATAACATAAGCTTCCGTGTCCGTTTTTAACTTTCAATCGTTTTTCAAACCTTGACGAGTCTCACATTTGTCGTTAACTTCGACATAAGGCTTTGACAATAATTAAGCGCTATTCAGTAGGCAGCTTTTAATTACTCACTTTTGCCATTCTATCCTTTCGTGCACGAAGAATGCATGTGCCTGAATATTTCTACCGTGCAACTTTAGTGCATTCCAAAGGTAAGATGTGGTCACTTTAACTGCCTCGGCTTGTAATGACAGTCTATGGAGCAAGCGATCGTTCGATCCTCAAAATAGCCGCCATTGCATTACCGACTTTGTTATTCGTTACTTACCCTGTAAATTAGGTAGCTGAAACATAGGTTCAGATTTCATAAATATAAGAAATTAAGTCTGGTATCAAAAGCTGTTCATGTTATAATTTTTCTCAAATGCCTTCCGTCGGACGTGACATTTGGCCACATTTTGTAGTTGGTTCCGTGTAGTTTCGCATGCAGCTGTTAAGGTGGATTCAACATTAGCATCGAGTACAATAAGAGGCATTTTTAACGTCATTTTGTTCTTCATTCCTGTAAAGACGCGCCTCTCAGGTTTGACTTCTAAATTTCCCTTCTGTCGATTTTTCACTCGAAGTTGATTGGCGTTTTGGTGACCTTAGTGGAGTTGGTTATGACTAAATTAGAGCCATCATTCACTCGAACCGTGATCACATCACAGAAGGCGAAACTGCATAGACTGGAAATCACTTCACGTGTTCTGAACTTGCTAATGAGCTCAACACTGGGCTTTGCACAACTTGACAGAAATTCACTTAAGGAATCAGCACTTGCGAAATGCATGCCAAATGCGGCAGGGTCATGTGGATCATCATCATAGGTATTATCTAAAATCGTTTGGATTTTGGCACTTGTAATACCATGTTCTTTTGAGCCATGAAAGATAGGTGAAATTAAGATAACTAGATGTAGAAACTGGCGCGTTAAGACTCCGATAACAACTAGATCAACGGAATACAGATAGAGCTGATCATAATTGCTAATAAAATTACACAATTTTCTATTAAACAGTGAAAGCTGCTAGTTTTGCACTGCTTATCGTGTAAACGATAAACACATCACTAAGTAACACACTTTCTTGCCATATCTTTAGTGTCAAAAGGCACAGCCGATATAGCTGGCGACCAAAATGCATCTAATAGCAGTGGTAGCCAAATTATGAATGGATTCAGCTTCATACGTGATCCCCGGGAAGTGGAATTCGTGGAACTTATTTTTATTTAGCAATTTGATGTTCGTGTGAAGTGATTATTTTTTACTATAGCTATTCTATAATCCGAAAGTACAGTCACAAACAAAGATACTAGTTAATATGAGTATAGGTGTGGGATAAAAAGCAAGCATACGTCACTAAAATTCTTCAAAAACTGTAAGATGATTTTCGGGAACTTTTTGTCCAACTGGTTCATTGCTTGAAGGCGCATTTGTAGGTGGATATTCGTAGGGTGGGGTCGTCTTTTGCTCAAACAGGTCATTCCAATCCACTTCACTGAACCACGCATGGTTTCGTATTTCCCGTGGTCCCTCCCGAGCCAGTGAACCGTACCTCTTCGATACTTCTCTCTGCAAAAGTTGGCTAATCAGGTGACGCAGCGTTTCACTCATGTGTGCGCGTCCATGAACGCCCACAATTTCTAGAGGGTCGCGTCGATGATCAATAATTTTTGCATAGGTGTTGGCGACGTCCCGGCAAACAAACGGTGAAAACCCAACAACCATCTCAAATAAGAGGATTCCAAAAGCCCACCAGTCCACAGAGGGCCCGTAACCACGATGAAGGAGAATTTCTGGAGCCAAATACTCAGGAGTTCCACAAAACGTGTAGGTCCTACGCGTCACGAATTTCGCAAAGCCGAAGTCGACCAACTTAAGGTAGCCATTGTGTGTTAGCATCATGTTTTCCGGTTTTATGTCTCGGTGGATAATCTGTAGGCCGTGGAGATATTCTAGAGCCAGAAGAACCTGACCACCGAAAAAACGAGCTAGCCGCTCGTCGAAGCGTTGCAAATGCCTCAGCATAGTAAAGAGGTCGCCACCAGGAACGAATTCCATCACAAGGTAGAGCCTGCTCGCATCCTGGAAAGCATAATTGAGCTGAACAATAAAGTCCATTCGGCAAAGTGCAAGAATGGCCCTTTCGTTGTTAACGTGGCTCACGTGCCCTCTACTGATGACCATTGACTTCAGCAGTATCTTTGCGGCATGCCAGGTATGAGCAACTTTGTGTCGAAGCAGTCGAACTTCACCGAAACCACCCCGACCAAGAACTTGGTAAAAGAAAAAGTCTGAACATTTCGCTACTGGCAATTTAGGACCGTGTGGTCGATGCTTCTGACGTTCCTCGGACTCCTTGCCTCCAGTTGGGTGAATGAGCTCGTCGATTCGCTTCTTTTCCGCAGCTAGAAAGGCCTCCCAGACCAATGAGTTCGATTTCGTGGGTGGCTGCATGGTGGTGTCAGTCGGAATGCTCACAGGCTCTGATTATTATAATTTGTCACCTAATTGACCTTTGCCCAGCACCTTAAAAACTTCGTTCGCGTGTCTGTGTGTGTGTGTAAGTGCATGCAAAACTGGATGTCATTATTTTATGTAAAAACCAATGTGCAACCATTTTACTTTCCACCTAACAAATTCAAACGCCTGACGTGAAGGAGAGTATTTAGCAGTCATATCCATTCATATGAATTGTTTCATGAGTAAAACGTTTGCCATGTTTTCATATTCCTTCAAAAAACTTGGTCACAATTATGCAATAAGATACCTTAGAACCCCTAACAGTAGGTCTCTGCATCAACAAATTTACTCCAGTTTCCTAACTTTATTAGTCCCAGAGAGCCAAACTTTTATATTAAGGATACATATTTTGAAAAAAAATGACTTTAAATTCTAGGACCTGCGTAATCATTTGCTTATATAATAGTATTTGAAATATCTTAGATCTAACGTCTTTGACTTCTTTTAAACAGAGTGTACTTATTTTAGACTAACTTGCTTGGCTGCGCTGATTTACTTAACACTTCTCTACTTTCCTGTACCCGTCACCTCAGATTCAGTCGAGGTTAGGAACTTTGATTTTTAATCCTGTTAACAGTGAAATGTCCGAACTGCCATCACTCAATCCAATGACAGAGGTGCTACGTCACACTTAATGATCCTTCGAATAGAAAAAAACTGTGCAAAGCCCAAATGTAGATGTGTGCTTAACGACTACCTCTAGATATTTTGAAGCAAAATCAGCGTTTTTGTACATTTCCAGTTCACCACCAACAAGTATTCTTTTGCTGACCAGCCTCTCAGCCCAATTTGTGGAAATGAGAAATTGTCTTGATTTGTAAGTTAGGTTTCATTAAATGCAGGCTGACATTCATCGGACGGAACTGTGTTTGGCACATTATACATAACCGACTCGATAGCATTACTTGAGTTCCGCAGCCACCTCAACGGCGCCATTTGTTGCTTCTTGGTTACGTCACGCAGGTGCGTGGGATGGTTGAGAAGAGTAGTAGTAATGGGAGACTATTTTTTTTGAACGGCTCCAAATAGTCGTGTTGCATCCGCGTGCGTATAGCGTCGTGCAAACGCACAAATCGCAGACGATCACGGAGTGTGTGTTCACGCGGGGGGGTGCAACGGACGCACGACTAGAGTGCGTTGGAGTTGATTTGGCCTAATTCGCTGCCATCCGATGCGTGGTCGCATTGCCTAAACCACGCTTTTAAGACATTAAAATGTAGTCGGCTAAAGGCAAACACAGTCACCGTTGCAAAGCAAGAAAGCGTAACACGTGCGTGGTTTAAGGAGGTGAGCATTCCTCCCTAGGTTGATCTGTAGAAAGTGATTTAACTCAATTCAATACACCATCCACGAAGGGTTTATGCCACCTTATGAATGTTGACTTTAATAAGAACTCACTGAAGTATTCCTGTTATGAATTGAGCATCCGATAATAAATCATGGAAGACTACACGCCACGATAAACTTGGAATAAATTTTATCCTACCCTTCTAATTGTTACCGTTTTATTCTTGTCATTGCAGGTTGTTCCTGATTAATATTAAAAATGGTACTACATTCATGAAACCTGTTTAAAATGGTTAACATGAGTTCAGTTTCTAGTCACAGGAAAGATACCAAAGTCGTATCATTTGAGCGGTAAAACAGTGTAAACGACGTGTGATAAACCCACGAATCCAGACTTTCAGATATTAAGTGGTAAGCGAATAGACGGTTACAATGTTCGACGTGGAAACAGAACTTGAACACTTTTCTATAATGCCAGATTATGTAAATAAGACCTAGTACGTGCTAGTTTTCATGAGCATGCAGCTTTCCCCCCAGTGCCCTGCCGAATTAGGAATATATCGTGTACTGTAAACAGCTTTTGTGAATAAAATAGCGAATATATCCACGACGGGAGTTAAGGTGACGGCCGATGATTAGACCAGGGACTTCAGTTTAAAACGCTCGTTACTGGGATGATTCGACTAAACCACACCAAAACATACTGTCCCTCGGCTTCGGGAAGTCCGCAATTTGGCTAGACTAAGTTCACGCTAGATATTTGTGAAATTACAACAGTCAGTTTTGCACTTATTACCGGTGGCACTTTCTGTTCGGACTTTGAGATCTGGCCCATGAGTTTCATATAACGCCATTTCTTTATCTGAGATCAAGGGCCGAAAGCACCGCACCTCACAATAAGAGTTTTGCCAACGTGTTTTGATTATGAGAAAAATGTATACAGAAGTACAGAGAAGTGTGGTGTTTGCAATTATCAGCATGCTCTGTGCTGGTGCGCGACGTGCGCATCTGGTAAGAAAGGAACTAGATGAGCTTATGTGTGGCAGATGCGAGCTTTGAATTCTACGTCGACACCGAGTTTCCTACAACGTTTTCAACAAATAGAGACTACTTTACCTACTGCTATTTTGGTTTCCAATAAGCAAATGTCGACACTCTGGACGAGTGCATTTTTCTTACTCTAGGAGCAACACATAAACTCTTGCAAATTCAATTTAAAAATATTGAATGAATTTATAATTCCTGAAAGCTGCTGGATTTCGACTAACTTTAACATCATGTAAAAACGCGTACTTTCGGCGCCGAAGACAATTTTAAGCCTTCACTCCATGGCAGGTTAGTTAAGAGAACGTCAAGTCAGACAAATGATTTATTTCGGCTTCTTGACAACAAGCCAAAATCGCCGAAAGTTAATCACAGGTCCAAGAGTAAACATCATGAAAGAACTAGAGCAACCACTTGCTTTACAGTTGACAACTCCAGCAGCTACACTACCACGGCTCAAAAAAGCCCAATGAGCACTGCTATGTACAAGAATACGAGAAAGGACAAATAGAGCATTAATACATCATCAGTGGTGATTCCTCCATCTGCAGCTTTTGGATTCCGTTCATATAAGGCCACAGAACACGGGGCAGATTTATACTTCCATCCTTAAAATGAGGAAAAACTACAAGCACAAGTTACCATCAGGGATTATAGTTAAAGCGAATTAGGAGATGGCAACAAGAGATGACTTGGGGTTTGAAAAGTATCCTTTGTGTGGGCTTTTAAAAGCATGGCGATAACAATTGCGGTTTTGGGAATCGAAATTATGACCATAGCACGTCAACTGAAAATGACTTGTAGCACTCATTTTAATGGCATGATTATCAGATTGTAAGGATGCAGCATGCCGTCGAGACGGAATCCAGGTTAATACAAGTTGGTATTAAGATCGCGTCAGAACTTGCGCATCGACCTGAGTTGGCCAGGCTGTAGTAGACTGAGGACCAAGTACACCAATTTTCGGGTTAAGGTTAGCTATATTGAGTGAGATGCGTCGAAGAAACAACCGAATAATAATCGACTGAATATTATGTCAGCACTACATTTAGTCTAATAACTTAACTTAACCACGCAGGTGGCCGAACTACGACTGCGAGAATACAACTGAGAAGCAAAACTTACGGTGTTCTGGTGTGTTTCGACAAGCGCCTTCAAAATGCGGGTAGCGGCACAACCAGTGCCATTTAACTAGAAGAGGCAAATAGATGGACTGAGACACCGAGCTTATCAAATCAGCCGTCTTTACAAAAAGAGATTATTTCACAGTGATCTATGCTATGAGGAGCGAATCTAGGTCGGGATAAGGTGAACCAACTTTCCGAATCAAGATATAATATTCCATCCAAAATATTTTTCATTGGCCAAACAAAATTGGTTTCTTTTTCAAATAAGGACAGAAAACTCAATTATTGTGGAGTTTTGGACAGGCCGGTGCTAAATAAAAAAAAAGTCACTGAAACCAAACTCATTGCTAGCAAACTGACATCTAGGATGGTACTACTTGAGTGAACAGTTAAATCGAAGCCAACAGGATAAAATAATCTCGTGCCATTAGCGCTGCGGATTACTGTGGGGCACAGTGCAGAACACGTACTGAGCATATGATTGTGTGATAATTACATGAGGAAATTACGAAAGGTATGTACAACTAAGGTCGCACATCTATTTGCACAACAAATCCAAATATTGAAGATAGCATGATGGACTAACCGTGTAGGCAAACGGATTCACCTCAGCTACGTCGTCTTCCTTCCATCGGATATTGAGTCTAGCGGCTTGGTAATCAGTACAGTTGGATGTGCTAGAGATCTGAATTAAGGAAATGAGGAGCCAGACATTTTCTGCATGTAGGTTAAAAAAATCGTGTAGAACTTCAGGAATCAAAATACATAATGGGTATACTGACTGGAAAACCACATACCACTAAAGCAAAAATTCCTTGAATAAAACCCAAGCCGTAATGAACTTGGCCATAGACTGTACTAATTCACAAAGTGGCTTGATCAAGTAAATCGATTTTAGGGTAGTGTAACAATAAGATCCGAAGACGAAGCCGTTTCAAAATGTATCGCGTCCAATTCCATAAACCAGGGTTCACAATTGGGTTTTCTTAACAAAAGCACTTCGCCCTGTTCCCGATGTACACTAAATTTGGACGGCAGATAACCGTAAGACAACCCCTCACCAGCTAACAATACCGTGAACTCAGTGAAATGCTTGTCTGGTGGGTTTCTTGAAAGTGCAGAGCCCGTCAACTTTGAAAAAAAGTTTTGTTCAGAAGATTGCCCTCCCTAAACGGATACTAGCATCGCTGTAAACAGAGTTGGAATGGAAATTTTGATGGTTACCGCCTAAACGTCAACCTGTACACGAAAGCTCTGAGAAGGTACAAGACGGAAACAAGACAAAAGTCGTGCTTCTAGAACCTTGTTGACAGATTCTTAATGAAGCATGGAAACTCGGCGAAAAATGGACGTATTTTAACGTGGAGTTGAACAATATTTCATGAAGCAACCAAAAAGTTTCCTTACCTCCCCATACATTCCTTCACCAGGCATAAGTGCTTCGATATCGACTTTTCGGTGGGCAGGGTTACCGAGTTCACTCGTAGGAATTTCTAGAACACTGCAGGAGATAAAAAGAGAATCAGGATGAGGGGCTTTTGCACAATAATGATGAAAAGGGGGCTACCGAAAATAAATGTATTAGATTCACCCGGAATTCAAATGGTTTATAAAGCAATATGCTTGCAATCTCAGACAAATGTTGTTTGTGTGGGTTATCACAACAGACTACTATTGTCCTCGCCACTGGCTCACCCCGTTTCCCTCTGTCTGCATGCACCACCATTGCCCATGTTGAGGGGTGGCAAAAAGGCTCTGACTCGTGGCCTTGGGGTGTTTACTCCTACGTAGAAGTGCGATCCAGACAATTTCGTTGAGGTGCATTTGGCTCAGTTGAGGTCGCATTCAGACCTTCACCTCCACCGTTACCCCCATTCTGCGAAGGTACACTCCAAGCAATTTTGTCGAGCTTACAACTGAGATGTGCGACTCAATCATTCAGCTCTTTAGCCAATGAATGCTCTCCTATGGCTTTGGCATAATCCACGTCAGCGTTGGCTGGCAGCTGAACACGAGATGCATCTCCCACTTCAACATCACTGCTGTTATGCCTTCGAAATCTTATTCCACATGTCAGCCATTAAAACCAGTAGTTCAGTAAGAAGAGCCCGCTTGGCACAAGTTCGTGACATTTTCATACTATTTACGCTAAAAGTGCTTTTTGTTTAAAATAATGCATCACTTAGCATGTTAAAAGTGTTTGCTTAAATGATCGTTTACTGAAAGCCTCCAAACACGAGATTAAAATAAAGAGACATTGAAAATGATCGTGAAAACCAAGGTCCGGACAATAAGTAGGACAACCACAACACAAAATCAAAATACTGATAGCATCTTTTATACAAAACGATTGCTCAAGGCAATATCGGTCCATCATTTTGTATTCGTAACTGCTGGCACCACAAAACGGCACATCATCCCACATACTTCCACAAAGCTCTCTATTAAGGAACCTATACAAAGGGCTCAGCCTCAATGATGAACAATAACGCACCGAAAATGCAATTCGAGGTCAGAGTAGAGGCGCGATTGAAAGTCAATGATTTTGTCGAAAGTCCTGTCGCCAGCTTCCCTGGAAGGTCGTGCAACGCAGAATATTTCAACCTAAAGTCGTATGAAACACGGAAAACTAAGAACGATCGTGAAATAGTTCTACATATTAGGAAAATGTCTTGCGTCCATTAAGTCACCTTCGTGAACTGGTGTGTTCGGTAAAGCAAGGATTCTTGGGGGGAGATTTCGCGACGGTAGCAGCGGCTGACCGCACATAAGAACTCCGCGTCGGCGCCGCCACCACCAAAGACATTGTCAGCACAGAAACCCGCAAGTCCCATTTCCGCTGTTCCTGATAAGCAATACTGCTGTCCAACAGCAGGATCGTCTGCACTCATGCGTCCGATTTTAAAAATCTGAATTTAGGAAACAGATACCACATAGATCAATACATGAATGTGCTAGGGTCAACTGCAGGTGGCTCCTAGTAAGGACATTGGCAATGTACAAGTGGAATGGACTCAGGACAGACAAGAAGGTAGACTTAACATCAGGATGACACATTCGTAGTGTGTGACTGGCGCAGTACGAGATTTCTCTTTCAAATAACGGCCTGCTTAAATAATTACTAGAGGAAAAATACAAACCAATTGTTATCTCATGAAAATGGACAAAACACATTAACATCGCGATATTCCACACGTTGGACTGTCTTGACACAAATAATTAAATGTCTTATAAATACAACTGAAATGATACCTGATTACGCTCACCGCTTGTCGGAAACCCACAGCATTCGATAACTGATGCAGGAAGCACGTCAGGCACCACGACAAGCCGAAATCCCGCACGTCTGGTTCGATCTAGGGTGAGTTGAATGAGTGCAGATTCCAGGCGCGCGAGACTCCCGAAGAAAGCATACGAGCGGGGACCGCAGCCGCCCACAATAGACCTGGGAGCCCCCAACACGCCAAGACCCGTTTGATGTCCCTGTTTTCGTGGCATGTGCGAAACCACACCATTGGAGAGCAGCTCAACCTCATTTCTCGGTTGGGGGACTACCGAATATGTTGAAAAACAACAGAGTTACTTATGAAGATAAGTACAATTAAAATTAAAACGAAAACGCACTCGACTTTGGTGAGCCGTGACGGTAGATGAGGCGGTATTTGCTTGGGTCTCCAACGGGCTACAAAATTGTAGAGGGTTAATAGGGGGTCCGTGTGGATTATATTTACACAAATATTACTCACAGTATCTGGATGACTAAAATTTGGTAGGGAGAGGAAAAGACGCTCTAACTTTGGCCGGAGATCTTTTTCACCGTTCTGAAACCGACGATAAATCGACAACTAAAGAGCAAAATTAGGCCTATTTTAAGTGCCTACGGACAGAAAAACGGCTTTAGGGGATTATTATGGCGTACCAGGTTATTGAAGTCTACATCGGAATTTCGATCGACCAGATTTTTACGCATCCGTTCGGTAAAGTTGACATTATCCAATTGATGAAAATCTATCGACGAAGACGACTTGGCAATAGAGAAACGGCGACCATGACAATGAAACGGTATTTTTCGTGTTGCTACACGAAATAATGGCATCGTAATCTTCTCTGTTGCCTTAAAAATGACAAGTAAGATGAAGCCAGACAAAGAAAGCAGACAGTTTGCATTACAACCCATTATACTATCTTCATTGTTCGAAAAACATTGTACACCTTTCTCTAATATACTAATGTTTTTGGACCTACAAACAACTCACAATAAGTAGAGATGAATAAACTAGGGGGAACGTGAAGACGGCAGGTTGTCTCAAAAGAAAATTGGTTTTCACACATCCGAAAACCGATTGTTTCAAGTAAAGGCTCCGTCTTGACTTCGAATTCACCCCTGTTAACGTGATGAGGCTCGAACGGGTGCTAAGAGCCATTAGTACAGTGAGTAGAATGCTATATGGATAGCAATTTTAATCAGAGCTAGTAACCGACACCTAAAAACCCAGAACGTGCTAAAACCCAAGTTGACAAATTGAGGCTAATTGGCATAAGTTACGTCCATTCGACATTGCGTTTTGTGCAATTGTTTCTCCAATAGACGGTGGAGCACAGACTTGAGGAGCAACTAATTACAAATACTACAAGGCAAGTGTCGCGAGTTTTGCCTAATGATCGTGCCAGTTGTGTAGTCAGTTTGAATTAATTTCGATCGCTAGACAAGGTCTTAATTCTTCACAGTTCTTCCAGGTATTATTTGGTTTTTACTGTATTAACATGAACCTACGCAAATTTCCGCTTCATTCAACAGGCGACATCGTCCTCAGGAACAAATCACAAGGTATTTATGTAGTGTTAGCCAATAACCACATCATACCGGCGATTTATTTGTCCAAGGCTAGCAAGAACTCGGCACTTGCTTAGAGCAGTTAACTTACTGAAGAAGTCATACAACACATCGATAAACCGCTGTTCACAGTTTTGAAAGGTGGAGGCAAGATGAAGGAACGACAACTTGACCAAGTTAGAAATGAGAGCTCTGACCACTTGGTACACACTTAGAAATACCTTGACAATTCTTGATTCGGTGAAGAAAATAAATATCGGAATTGCGTTGATAGAACATTATTCAATTTATTTTTCAAATATATTTTAGTATTATGGGATAGCAATTTAAACCATAAATTTATTAGCACACTTTCTTAAAACACCATTCTTCTTGCAGTCGTCATGGATCAGAAAGGACAATTTATGCTGCCACTTCATTTATTGGATTTAAACTAAGTTTACGACATGTAACCTTGACAAGTGAAACACTACGTCTAAATAATGTATAGCGAATTGCCCCAAATACGGATTTGGAAAAGTAGTTATGCATGCATCTGAAGCGAGCCAATGAGGAGTGACTCTAATGGGGGCTGCTACACTTAAGAGGTTATCAACGGGGGAACACATATTCCATTTGAGGGCAAAACTACTGCATAGGAATTGGGTGAATATAATAGAAGTCATAAAACTAAATCAATAAAAGGGGAATTGGACTTAACACAATGCTACTGGGCTAATTACCGCTTACTACACTAGTAACATACACGCGGTTACCCCGCGGCTCGCGTACAAGATAAAAAAACGCACAACTATTAACATGACCGTGGTGGATGATGTCAGAGTTTTGCATAATTAAAGCGTTTATTACCAGAATACCAGGCGCATAATTGACATTACTACGAGACATACTCGATCAGAGGCACCCGAGATTTGTAGTAAACCCATCACTCCAAAAGACTGATTTGAAAAATCAAATATCTTATTTTACATGATATTGTGATTTACAAAAGTACCATTGATAATGTCACAAAAAACTGCGACTTCTCAGGCGTTAAGGGCATTATCTGCAGTGCAACGAAGTTCTGCCACTGTTGAAGAATCGTGCAAGAGGTCATCCTGGATCGCAGGAGTAAAACATTCATTCATAGCCAACTGAAAAGAAATTAAAGCGGGATTAGGATGGAACAGGGCAGATATTTAAATATTAAGCACTGGAAGTTATTCAACAGAGACGTAACGAACCTTGAGGCGCGAGGAAAACGTGTTAAGACTTAGTCGAAGAGAAGAAAGGGCAGATTTCAAAAATGTTTCTGTTTCGGGCTCGGTTGGAATGCTATTGGAAAGGAGGACCTTTGACAAGGCCTGCAGATCTCCAAGAAGATCACCCCGTGCCTTCTTATCCAACTCCCAGCCTTTGGCCGCCGCTCGAAGACGACATTGATAGCACTTCTGAAGACACTGGACTGCCTTTAAGGGAAATAAGTTAGAAAGTGACTTAATGCTCCATCAGAAACAGTTCAAGCGGAAGTTGCTTTGGCAGGGTAATTGCTTACTGATCATGTTTGTCATTTCGAAAAAAACAGTACAGATCACTTTACGCTGAGAATACATAACTTAACGCTCACACATAACTTCTGTTTATAGATTTTTACGAGAAATCTCCGACAGGTGCCTGATAATCGCTTACCACAATAGGCAATCTAAAGTTATGCATTTGTAGTTATATGACTTCCATACAGCTATAAGCAACGCAATCACACTTGTGTTGGTCAAAAATACGTTTACACATCCACCTCATGCTGTCTCCGTTTCCATCGAAATAAAAAGAAGTTTGACTTCTTTGATTGCTGCAACGCATCGCGTTTCTGAATTGAGCCATTGTGAAAATCCCCCCGCCAAGCCGAGAAACCGAACCTCGACTGGCTGTCAGGTTTAGAGGAGAAGAGATAGCTAGGTGCCATATAAGCACCAGCCACACCTTTGACTAAAAAAACGAGACTGCACCCAAGCAGGGGCTTGGGGTCAGTTAAGACAAAGAATCCTTGGGCATAACTACGATAGTACCGTGAAACGATTCAATGGTTTTGAACGGACGAAAATGAAATATGCGGTTCCGACAAGCATTCATCGTCAAAACACACGGCATATTTCTAAGTCATAAACCGTCAACCCAAAACATGGAGCGTATAAAGGAAAGCTGTTATGCCAGTTAAAAAAAAAAAACAAGAAATGGCCAGTTGTAACTTGGTGGATCTGGAGCCGTTTGTAATAGGGAAACAAGGATTACCCGCTGGTACATAACCGCGTCCAATTTAACAGTTCCATTGAGAATAAGAGTCGCATAGTGTCGCCAAGTATCAGCATCTGACGGATTCTGCAAGAGAGCAAGGCAAGATAACCTATTATGACGCAAACGGAAGGCCTCCAATTACAGCTCATGCGCATGGTGTTAAAAGAAAGCGGCCAACAATGGGTTTCCATTGCCTTGTGTAAAAGTAATCACGGGTGTGTTCTTTTGAGTGATTGGATAAAAAAAGGACAGCCATCAAGTAAGGGCTAAACCACTCACCGTAGCTGTGGCACGACCAAAGAGAACGAGAAGTTTTTCAAAATGTCTAGCAGCTCCATTGTTGGCATTATCAGGCAGGTTTTCACAAACTGCCTTTGTAAGCATTCCAAGAACCTGGGGATCGGTGTGCTTCTGGCGCAAGTCAATTAGTCGGTGATAGGCAGTTATTGCGTCCCCAAAAGCGCCTTCGTCTACGGCGACCTAAAATCGGAAATGCGCGTTGCGTACATAACTGGACTGCAGTGAAGTACGCAGTGAGTCGAAAAAAACATGCAAAAGCTCGACAAAGAACCCACTCTTTGGTTATCCGAGTTTAAAACTGATTTGGGTCAAAGGCTGCAAACAATTACGATACGGTCGGTACAGAGTAATGGCAAAATAAATGAAGTGTTAGATGTTCGACTATTAACGACTAGCATACAAAACATGGATTCCGTTTGGATTATGCTCTTATGCATAGATAGTAATGGAAACGGTTTTTAATGTTTTATGGATCAACTAGTTGAGGCGCTACGTAGATACTGAATGCCTTCTACATGTGAACATACTTTTAATAGGCTAACGAGTTAGTCCTCAAGAGAACACATCAGGTATTGCGGGAGGAAATAAGACTGAAACAATCGACAGACGCATACCAATAGTATGTTTTCCCAAATCCTCCATGACTCATAGTTCCACTTGGTAGCTTCTTTGAGCAAGGTAAGAGCCTGCGACCTAAAGCAATGAATACATGCAAGCAAGTATGAGAAATTAACCAGGAAATGTTAACTGTTCCCATGCATGTTCTGCAGTGCAACTAGCTCAAATACAAAACGCGTTGAATGCAGATCAGCTTCAACCAAATATACATCAAAGATTTGAGGAATTAATATGTCCGCCTTTCATATACATTGCCGATACTTGCGGAAGTCTATGTGCGACATCGGCAGGAGAGCTTTAAGCCTTGGTTTCACCTCTAGAAAATCGCCACAACTTTCAAGGTGACTACAGCACTCTAAAGAGCATCGGTCCAAGTTTTAAACCAAAGACAGAAAATATGAGCAGCATAAATTATTAGCCTCAGGGCTCTTTTCAAACATGATACTACTAAGGTAGGATGCAACAATCAACAACTTGCAAAGTATTTACATTACTAAAAAAGATTCAAGACAAGTAAGTAAGTACCTGCGTCCGCTGAATATCACTGCGCTAGCAAGGTTATTCCACGCTTCAAAGTTCTACAAATTCGAATAATGTGTATTACAATATTACGAGCGACCGGCGAATGTAGGGGCTTTTGTTTACGATGAGTAACTTGGATTTGAAGAAAATAGAGGGTCTCCACTTTTTTTGCAGTCATAAAGAAATCCACGACCACCTAATAACAGTCGAACATGAATGATGGTTTGATCTAATGTAAAAATGGAATGAACCCCTCAACATGTTTGACGAAATATCTAAGAAAAGTGTATAGACCCTAAAACCCTCACACTATTACTATTCCTTTAACAAAACACCAGACGAGTTCGTGAAAGAAAGCATATTGCCCCCTAGGTTGCATTACGAAACCAAAGGGCGGACCAGTTGGTTCTTATATTCACGCTTCACGAATAGCAAATATTTTGACTTACGTCAGGTTCAAGCGTAACACAGAATCTAAAAGCCCTTTCGGATTTTGGGAAATCGCGAAGTTGAAGATAACAACACCCGAGTGTAAACCATAGGTTAACCTATATGGGAATAAAAATGGAATTTTTGTTATAAATTTAAAAATGGGCTTTAAAAAATGTTTGCATGCCTGGAATCGGTTGAGAAGGAGGGAAGTTTCAAAGTATTCTGCGGCTTTGGTTAAATCCTACAAAGGAAGGAGATAAAATAACCGGTTTAGCGCGGTGGTCAACCAAATCGTTAGTAAAAAACCTTGTCTAGTTTGAAAGCAAGGTATCCAAGAGTCCGGACGGCTCTGGCCGATCTATGTTTGGAATGCTCCCAAGCAGTTTCGTAATGTGATCGATCTCCAGTCACATCACCAAGACAGCAGTAGAGATCTGGAGTCTCGTGTCCGCTTGCAATACGTTCACGGATGACTTTTTCAGCCTATAAATGAGGGCAAGTAGACAGTAAATAAAAGCTAACCGCGGTGAAAATACACAGACATTAAACTCACCAGATCTCGTTTACCAAGTGCCGTATATGATGCGATGATATCATCCCATTGTTGCCAGCGGAGGTAAATATCGAGAGCACTTTTGGTTGACCCGATTCTTGTGAGAAGTTTAGCGTGCGAAAGCTAAAGCGCGTTTGAATGGCCCACAATAACCTCTAACCTCGATTTGCCAACAAGCGGGCATTCGTGACCAGAAAAAGTGCTCCAAGCCCCTTCGTTCTACCTCAGGCGTCTTAGCTGAGAACTGATTAGTGAGTTCCTCCATTTGTCGGAGAGCCCTCTCGACACGAGCAAAGGAACGTTTCTCCAAAGACCCCCGTTTAAACAAAGCTTCAGTAAGCAAGGGCCACGAGACTGAGGTGAATTTAGAATTTTCCGGTTCGCCAATATTGTTTGATTTTTCTTCGATTTCAGTCGAAACAGAGCGAATGATGGCAGTTACGAATGCAAGCGACTGCTCATCAGTTAAGTCATCATGTGGATGGGACAGGCGGTGGATGTCTCTATCAGTCAATAGACGGTAATGTGAATGGTGCACAAGAACGTACCCGCAACATAAGACAAACGCCTGTTCAGAAACTGAAAGCCCGTGGCGTAGTTCTGTATCATCTGTGAAATTAATGAAGTCCAACAAATTATCATCTTCTAAAGGGCATATCTGTAATTCTGTTACAGAATAAAAGATGGGACCTACTTTTGGCTGAGCAGTAGACTCATTTGGCGGCAAATGAAACAAATTTTTGTCTGAATTCCGTTTGATGCAAACAACGAGCTGCGGTAGCGGGTTCTCTTGGGCTTTTGTTCTAGTCCCAAGTATAGCTAAAGAAGTGTAGCTTAGTAACAGCATACCTGAGAAATCAACAGTCAAACCCAGCATTTTTTCGGCCAATTTTTTAAACTGGTCTGCCAGTTTAAAGTCATAATAGAATACGGCCAAATAACTACCAAGTTGGACAAATGAGAAAGATAACTGGTCGAAATCTGGCTGAAGTTCATCGAGTTCAACTAACTATTTACTCAAAGTGATGAAAGATACCTTCACTTAAAAGTTCATCAAATTCTGTCTTGATTGAAGGACATCGCGTATCGCCTAACAGAATTTGGTGCAGATATATCGATTTCAGAAAAAATACGACATAAGAGAATTTCTGTGCTTTAGACAAGGATACAGCCTTACCAGGATCTTTGAAGTTTTAAGCATATAACGAGAAAATTTCTTACAAATCCACAGCAAAGAGGGGTAGCGTGCAAGCGTAAATGGGGTTTCCCCATCGACAGACAAATGATCAATAGCACACTTATCAATTTCAGAAGTGTCACATGGGATATCAGATGGCGGTCCAATAAAATTGTTTTGGATGTAAGCGTTGAGGAAAGTTTCCAGTATACTGAAAGGAGAAACTGAACTGTGGTTGGCTATGAACATTTAGCCACAACATTTACCTAGAAACGAGCATTTCTGCAAATTTATCAAAGTCAAATGCATTATTTTTCAGCTGTTCGACGAATTCCCAAAGCATCGAAAAACTACATTCCCTATCTGCCACCATATTCTGCAGCGAGAATAAAAAAACACGACGAACGATCTAGACCAACCCAACCACGAGCCACTAGAATTCGAGACCAGCGGTTCACACAGAAAAACTGCAAACAAGGAACAATCCATTTTTGTTAACGTACGCAAATTTCAAAGCAAATAATACTTTTAAAAATATTTTGCAATTTCTAACTGAATTTTTTTATAAATAGATTAACTAATACCATTTGTGTAGACATTTAGGGCAAAATGCTGAGAATTATAAATTTCAACATTATTCCCGTTAAAATTTCTGTGCTCACTCAAGATGCTAAATGGGATTTGCTGTTTGCCTAACTTTATATAACATGCAATAAATATAGCCTGATTACGCTAACATGGTTAACCGCTAAGATTACGAATATTGGAGAGTGCGAGTCATAACCATTTACTGTGTGACTCAGTGAAATTTTTTCGGTGCGTGTTGCTTTTGTTGATGACTAATATAATTCAGGTAACCTAGCTAACTTGCAAGCGTCCGAATGGTTCGACCGATAAGGTGAATAGTGTAGTACATGTGCAGACAGACTTTCTTATGGCTGATGGGCAAGCCGTGTAATGGGGACAGTGTATCTTTGAATGCGACGAAAAGAAAAATAAACGTCAATCAACACGATTCACCACACGAGTTACAAAACACTACTAATCTCCTTGGAGTATCTTACCTGAAAGAAACGTAGTTGAACATTTACTGGTTAGCAAATGTAGCAAATTCGAGAGTCTAATTGATAAATATCACCCTATTGCGATAAAACAATTGACTTAACAGAAATTTAGTTATCAAAAAGCCTTTAAAGCTTGTAAATGGCTAATATACTGATAAAAGCATTATATCAGCGCAATATTAAGACCGGATTTGCAATTCTAAAATGAAATAATTAAGCAAAATTAGTTAGAATGGTTTGTAAAATTGTGCGCCTCTCTGCTCGAAACTAAATCAAGGAAACAGTGCAGACCATCTTAAAAGGTATGGAAAATTAATTTGATGCAAATGGCATAATCCGCTTTTTGTTAGTTTTTTTTATATGTAGATGCAAATATGGAGTTATTACTAAAAATGGCCGAAACACTAGAGTCTAGTGTGTAAACAAGTTCACTATGGCACTCATCTCTCCATCAGGAATTTTAAGAATTAAGATATGTTAATAAAACTGTGGATATCTATCGGGTATACATATTTCGGCAACATCGATGTCACTTTCAAGCCGGTGTCCTACGCAGGACTCCGATTACACTTGCTAGAATGGAAGACAATGTCGTGTAAATTAGCTATTAAAATATCTAGACCAATTTAAAGTGTTAGTTACATCATAGATAAATATGAAACATCAAGTTTAGGTCTTTTAACGATTGCATAAGCTCGAAAACACCGGGTCAAATAAGCAATTGCTTCCGCAACCTTTGGAAGGCATCGGAATTAGGTCATGTTGCCTTAATATGCAAAATAACCGTATATCTTTCCTGAAATCTTTTAACAACTTACAAAAGCTATAGAATAATAAATTACCAAAGGGTGCGAAATAGTTTTCCATGAGTGTAACCCAGCGCATCCTAATTGCTATGAATCACTTAAATGTAATTGACCTGTGTTCATTTAATGCTAGATTGCATTGTAAAACCGCTTATCACCAACAATGAAATGGTTTTAGTACCTTTGCTGCTTGACCAAGAGTAATTACGTTAGTTCTCATTTATATGATGTTGTATTTAAATCAGCCATTGTCATTGCGCCTTCTTCGACGTACCCGAGTTGTTCGAGTTATTTTGCAATGCAGAACGTTGCTGCTTCTGTTACAGATACGCTTGGGAACATAAAGTAATTTTAAATGAACTTTTTAAATAATTACTACAGGCCATGGTTTCAAAAAGTTACAACACAAGCGAAAACGACTGATTCAAAGTATTTCACGACTACAAAGAAAGGCGAAATTTTCGAACTGAAGGCTGAGCTTCAGAATGAAAAAAAGGAGAAAAAAAAGGAAGCTGTTAAAAAGGTCATAGCTAGTATGACTGTTGGCAAGGATGTTAGGTACTATGGCATGCATTAAAATGATTTCAGTGCGTTGTTTCCGGATGTGATGAATTGTATGCAAACTGATAATCTAGAACTTAAAAAGCTGGTTTACCTGTATCTTATGAATTATGCTAAAACGCAGCCGGATACATCAATAATGACAGTTAGCACCTTCGTTCGGGTACGATTTCTGCATACATAATTCATTTTAGGATTGTGACGATCCTAATCCGCTGATCCGAGCTTTGGCCGTGAGGACTATGGGCTGTATTCGAGTCGAAAAGATTACAGCATACTATTGTGATCCTTTGCGGAAATGTCTAAAGGATGAGGATCCATACGTTCGCAAAACCGCTGCGATTTGCGTTGCAAAGCTCTATGATATCGATCCAGTATTGGTTGAAGATAATGGATTCCTGGAACTTTTAAAGGATTTATTGAGTGACAGCAACCCTATGGTTGTTACTAATGCTGTGGCTGCTATTTCTGAGATATTGGAAACATCCCAGTCGGAGGCTGCCGTGAATATGCTAAAAATTGACCAAAATGTCGTAAACAAACTTCTTACCGCCTTAAATGAATGCAACGAGTAAGTTTTTTTTATCTCTAACTTAATAGGATGTCATGATTCTTACCTTTAAAGAGCCTTGTATTTTGCTAACGTTAAAATGCTTTGTATTCCAGGTGGGGCCAGGTATTCATTCTTGATGCCATTGCTGAATACTCTCCCTCAGATGAACGAGAGGCTCGTGGTATCGTTGAACGTGTGATGCCCCGTCTGCAGCATGCTAATTCTGCTGTTGTCTTATCTGCTGTTAAGGTTATCATTCGAACCCTTGGATTCATTGACCCAGAATCCGATTTGGCCCAAATTACCTCAAAAAAGTTAGCACCACCCCTGGTGACCCTACTTTCTGCTGAACCTGAGATCCAGTACGTTGCTCTACGAAATATAAACCTTATTTCTCAAAAGAACAAGGATATTTTAAAGCAGGAGATCAAAGTATGTTAGACTTTTGTTCTGAGAGTTGTCTTACCAACCCTAGGCCTTTTTCGTGAAGTACAATGACCCCATTTATGTGAAGCTGGAAAAACTTGATATTATGATCAGGCTGACAAATCAAGCTAATATTACGCACGTACTTGCAGAACTGAAAGAATATGCGAAAGAAGTGGATGTTGATTTTGTGCGTAAGGCCGTACGTGCAATTGGTCGATGTGCTATCAAAGTTGAAGCTTCCGCCGAGCGTTGCGTAAGCACGCTTGTTGAGCTTATCAATACCAAAGTCAACTACGTTGTTCAGGAAGCTATAGTTGTAATTAAAGTGAGTTAAATTTATGTTATTCGAGGTGCCTCTCTCTAGGACATTTTTCGTAAATATCCAAACAAGTATGAAAGCATTATTGCAAATCTTTGCGAGAACTTGGATACTCTAGACGAACCGGAAGCCCGTGCCTCAATGATTTGGATTATCGGTGAATACGCAGAACGTATCGACAATGCTGACGAACTGCTGCAGTCTTTTCTGGATGGATTCCATGACGAGAACACACAAGTTCAACTCCAGCTTCTCACTGCTATCGTAAAGCTTTTCCTCAAGCGACCATCTGACACTCAGGTATGTAAACCTGAAAAGACAGTTGCTGTTATTACACTCACTGACTCATACCTATATGTATTGTATAGGAGCTTGTTCAAAACGTCTTAGGCTTGGCCACTCTTGAATCAGATAACCCTGATCTGCGCGATCGTGGCTACATCTACTGGCGCCTTCTGTCAACGGACCCTGCCGTGGCAAAGGAAGTTGTCCTTGCTGAGAAGCCCTTGATTTCAGAAGAGACTGACTTGCTTGAGCCGTCATTATTGGATGAATTAATTTGTAATCTCGGCAGCTTAGCTAGTGTTTATCACCAGCCCCCAAGTGCATTTGTGGAAGGGAAGCATATTTCTCGTAAACAGCTTTTTAATGCATCTACAACTGCCGGTAGAACTGACGATGCTAGTGGGATTCAACCACCGACTCAAACGGTTATTCCCACGCAGGAGACTCTGATTGGAGATCTCTTGGACATCGACGCTATGCCAAACCCATCTATGGCGCCACCAGTCGGATACACTGGTTCTGCTATCCCCGGTCTAGAAATGGATGCCCCAGATCTCCTTGGAGATGGTCTTGATGACCTCCTCCCTGGCGTCATTCCGAGGAGTGTACCTCCTACCCCAATCGGTTAGTTAGCATATCTAAACACGTTAGGTTCTTTGCTGTTGGAAATGTCCGTACGAGGCACTCGATTTCCTTCTGTAACGAGCTTCATGATTCCTCACTCTAATGTCCTCAAGTTTATTTCCCTCTTTTTCACCAAATATTCCATCACTAGGAGTTCTTTCTGACACAATGATGAAGTCGACAGCACCAAAAAATATGCCGACAACTAATTGTTAGCCAAGTGCTTGAAGCCTATCATAACATTCGTGCCACTTGTTTTAGTCAGTTTAGCCTACTGAATGCTCACAGCCACAGCCCTAAGTATGTGCGACGCAGCCTAAATATTATAAATTTTCGGCTATCGCAGTTTGTTATTTTATACTTTCATTTTCTGAACGATGCGCTCACATATTTTTAGGTAGTTGTAGAATCTGGGGTCGGAAGTAATTGCATTATCCCCGTCTAATGTTGATAGTATTATTGAGATTTTGCTTGTCTTTATCAAGGCACGTCTGAACCCTCGTCCACTGCCGATGCTTTGGCCGATATCTTTGGAGGCGTAGGTATTGGTGGGGGAGGATCCTTGGGTGCTGCTGCCACTAGCCGTGACATAGCCCCTGCAGGTATGACCTCGGTCGCCTCTTCAGCCTACGTTCCCGCACCCGCTATTTGGTTAGAATCCTCGCGCGGCAAGGGCCTTGAAATTGCAGGCACATTCAGTGTGAATACCGCAACCAACCAACCACAAATGGAACTGACCCTCACAAACAATGCACTTTCCCCAATGACTGGGTTCGCTATCCAATTCAATAAGAATAGTTTCGGACTTGCCCCTGCGCAAGCTCTTAATGTGCCTACTCCCTTGCAACCCAAACAGTCAGTTAAAGTGATTCTGCCTCTGGGATTTGGCAATCAGGTGGTAAAGATGGACCCGCTTATGAACTTACAAGTAGGTTTTTCTTCTTTTCTTTTTCGCGGATCCTTGCTTCAATTGTTTTAAGTAGACAGATTACTCGTCGTAGTTGGTGTTTAAATGCTGGACGTTGACCAATCTTAAGGTATTCCGGACTTACGTCAGTTAGTGTATGGTGGCGGTTACAAATGAACCGTCACAACACGTTCATGTATCCGTTTTCTATAAAAGCATCGCAACTAAAAGTTTCAACGCTTTTGAAGCTTGGCAGAATCTTTTGAATTGCCAGTACTACTTTCTATGTTCATTCACTACTACAATTCCTATCTTATACTCCAGAAAAGCCTATGTTCCTGGGTTCTTAGTTAAGCCCAAATATGTGATATATTAATATTTACTTTCAAAGAAGGTTATTGTGTTATTGGAACTTTCATGTTATGTAGTTGACCATAAATCATATGAAAAAGGAATTGCATTCCAAGTGTAAATGATCTCACTTCTGGTACACTTTATGTGCCATGTCTAGCCGCCTCTGACGATCCCTTGGTTGAATCCATTGTGGAAATATGTGTTTAATCCTATTTGCCACCCCCTGTAAAGGTCGCAGTGAAAAACAATGTCGATGTCTTCTATTTCGCTTGCCTTGTGCCCATCCATGTACTTTTCACATCTGTCGGTGAGATGGAGAAGATGGTGTTCCTCGCCACGTGGAAGGATATCCCTGCAGAAAACGAACAACAATTCGTTTTGACTCCTCTCTCCCTGGACGCCGGTGAGTTCCCTTTTTGTGTGCCACTGTGCTAATGTTCGGCATCTGGACAAAGAGTAACTTTATTATGGTCAAAATTTAGACACATGCTCCCAGAAACTGCGTAACAACAATGTGTTTACGATCGCCAAACGCAATGTTGACGGGCAGGACATGCTCTACCAGTCCATCAAACTGTGTAACGGAATTTGGGTCCTTGCGGAATTAAAGATTCAACCTGGAAATCCATCATACACTGTAAGTGCGCTCCTTGCAGTCCAAAATGTCTTTTATGGTCGTATGCTTGTCATACTCAGATTGTGTAAACATATTACGAAAGCTATTTTAATTTTAAATCTGGCAAATCAGATCGATTTTGGTGTTTTCAATCCTCCGCAACCCACAATTATAGCCATTACTTGATAAATGCAGACTTGTCAGACTCGCCCTCATTCTGTTTGCTTTTTGGTCATTATGGAGAACTAAGCAGCCTACTTTAATATTCATGCAGATGTTCGGTCTCACGTTTTTTTTCTTCTGACAGCATTAAATTTTTACCTTAGATTTATATTAAATTTGAAGCACACTTTAAGACCAGGGCTTGAGTTCAACCTACTGTTCCAGGATATATTTGGTACTGGCCACTTAGCTTTACAGGGACCAATAGTTCCTGAATTTTGATAAATTCAACCCAAATTTTAACTAGACCGTTTCTCTTCTTGTGGTGGTACTTTGAATTCCAGTTCCATTGAATGATGCTTACAACTTATTTGTTGGATCCGTCAAGCACAACTGGTGGGGTTATTCCTGATCCTCCCTGTTTGTCACCTCTGGCTATTGTCCGTCGTCTTTGTTCGAGTAACGCTTCATGCTTCATCGGTCTTTATGTTTTAGCTATCTCTGAAGTCCAGGGCGATGGACGTTTACCCCTACGTGAGGGAAGCATTCCACGGGATCCTCTCCAATTAATTCTCATGATTCGCATTGTCATTACCCTCTCACCTCTCTGATCTTAATTTTTTGCGCTTTCCCTAATAACCTCCACTCGTGTAAAATGAATGCGTCCAATCCTGCCCACTGTCTTCTCTGTTGTCAGTTATTTGTTCCCTTCTTTTCTTCGGCATTTTGCATTACTAATTTCCCTTCATTACGGGTAATTTAATTAAACATTCCGCCGAAGAGTGTGATTTTTCTGTTGTGTATGATCTTTCAAAGGTGATTATCAACCACAATGGGGTATGTGCTAATAAATATGCCGGCTCTTACAGTAACATCGAGAAGTACCCTAACCACGTTTTCCAACCATCAACATTTAGAGGACTGAATTTTGGGTCATTGCGGACAGCAGGAGGGCTTTCAAGTGTGAAATGCGGTGATTTCTCAGTGGATATTCAACGGAAACCTGGTTGTCTGTATTGCGCTGTAATGGATTTAACTGGGAACGCACTTTGTACCTGTGTATGTTAACCAAACGTAAACGCGACCGAATAGGCATTTGGCAAATAAGGGGCCCATAGTAGCAACACCAGGTGTGTGTGCGCGCTGCAATGAGTTCAAATGGGTGGGGAATTGAGTTGTTGTGGTGCGGGTCACAGCCCACGGTGTGATGCTCAGCGAGCTCCCTGCCCCTGTAAGAGTCAAATATGTTGAATTAAGTGCTAAGTGTTCCACGCGGCTCATTCCGAAAAGTGCTTGAACTCCTCTGGGAAACACATCGACTTCAAACAGAAATTGCACTCTGTACTACAAAATTTTAGGATAACTAACCCCGAGCGAAAGTAGGCCGCAGCATACTCTCCTCAAAGAGCATGAGCTAGACTGATTCGCGTTCATTCAAATGAATTGTTGGTGATGTGAACTAACGGATCTGGAAGAGTACGGATGTTTTGTAGCCGGCAAATCTGAGAGAATAGTAACCAGCTATCTGAAGGCATCTGAAATTCCTCGCTTCCTCTTGCGTGTTTCTTCCCAAAGTTCCACGATGATTGTGTTCGGGTCTCAGATGAACGCAAATTAAAGGTCTAGCGCATAGCCTGCAGTTCCTGCATTATGAGATTGCAAAGCTGGCTAAAAATGACATCGTCTGGCGAGCGCTGTGCCACAGTAAATCTGGAAAAGTTATGACTATGCTAGTATTGCCAGTCCCATCTATCATTTGTAATACATACCGTGGTGGAGAGTCGTCAAATAAATTGCAATGACTTATTTATTGTAAAAACATTTCTAGAAAAAATATTCGGGACGCACAAGCGCTACAAACACAGAGCGAGAAGGATTATGTACACGCAGTATGAATACAGCAGAGATTAAAACAAAAACGTGGACACATTAGAAGTGAAGAGATGAAATGCAATTTCTTGACGAGACGCCCAAGCGGGGGAGATGCGGGACATGTTTCATTCACTGGCGTTAACCAGTCCGCTGCTGACCACATCCGTCGGTGGTGCGGCGCCTCTTGATTGGCTACCAACATCCAATTGAAACATTTGTACAAAGAGATCGGGAAAGTGAAGATCGGGACGGGAGTGACGCAACTCTCTTACTGCTATTCGGTGGGTTTCATTCATGCTTGACAAACTTGGAAGCAGTTTTATCAGGTGTGTGAACCTCTCATCGCTTGTGTAACGCACTAAAATACGAAATAGATGCTTGTTCGCCTCTACGTATCAAGCAGTAAGCAGGTCAGTTATATCTTTTTATCAGCCAAACACATTGTGTGCATGGAAGCGAAAGTGCGCCCTGTCAGTTACTTGTTCACAAAGCTTTAGGTGTGTTTTTCACCTAGCTCATTTTCTTTCCAAAAGCCTACTACTGTAGAACGTGTGTTTTGAAATCTTAGTTAAGCAGATAGGAAGAAAAACGTCAATGCTTTGAAATGAGATTTCGACAGTTGATTAATTTATTTTTCACTGTTTACGGTAATCATTTTAAACTGCACCGAGATTCATAAGACCCATCGTCTCCTAGTTAAAGTTATCCAGTCTTGGTCCAACACTGCCTTCGCAGTCTTGAGTATTAACTACTTATCGACATGTATGTTTGTAATTTCTTACGACAAAATTTAACTAGCAGCATTTAATAAGCCTAAAATAAATCTCAAGTTAAGTAGGCTTGTGCATGCGCGTTCACGGTTTGGCTTCTTGGGTGTATCGAGGGAGGGAGGCATCTCTGCTGCCACGGGTTGACGTTTCTCTCCTTAGCAGACCCTCCGTGTTTCTCAATGCCTCTTCAAGTTGACTTTCCTCCTTTACGGTTATGATCCTATCGCATTTTGTTCTGACAAAATTGGGTTAGCTTAATTAGCTGCCGGAAGAATCCAGCTTCCGCGGATTCCCCACAACTGGTGGACCAGTCGTCGGCGCCTTGTCTGACACACCTTCTCCATCACAGTACCAGAGAGTTTAGATAGAATTCCTTCCTTCTGTGGACTCTTTGGAATCTACTGTTTGTTGTGTTTGTAAGTATTATAAATTCTGAGGAATAAACAAGATACTAGCAATGGGATATTTACGTTCAGCATTTCTTACCGGTAATGTATTGCTGAAGAGCCGAGGCGGCATGATTGTATATCTCATAAATCTTCTCTGCTTCAAGCAATTTCTGATTCGCTTTAGAAAAAAGCAGAAACCAATTATTAGCTAATTTTTAAAAACAACACCTTACGTTGTTTTCTGCAAAGCCTAGAGCAGGGATAAGCAACTTAATTCAGACCAATGTTAGCAAAGCTCTTTGATGAAGTTAATTTGAGCCCTACCTCCGACCCTACGACGATTTCTTTAGAAGAAGGTCAATTCGCAATATTAATATTGGACTGATTTAATTCCCAACCTTAAATATTGTTGTCAGATTAATCCAAGGAAAACCCTGGAAGTTATTCTAGTATATTTCACAAACTATTTGGAAACATGTTTTTAGCCTTTACCAAATCCTAGGAACGTTGCAATCAAGGTGAATGATCGCCATGCCAATCGCACCTACTGCAAACGTTTGTTCCCATATGGATGGGAAATTTCATGTTGCTTAAATAGGACGAATCAATCTGGTTTGGTCAGGCAGCGTTACCCGCTGTGTTTTTTTTATTAAGCACACTTCTAGTGGCTGCAGTTAGTTTGGGCGAAAAACGCAGACGTGTTAGTAAGACACACGAGCTCGAGTTAAAGGGAGACACTTACAACCACGAAGAAAGATGATGCTGCACAGCAAGGCGGCTTCAGTATTGTCCAAGTTCATCGGCCCGAGAAAGCCTGTGAGCTCGTAGAAGTGGTCAGCCAAGCGATTGAGCTGGGGAAACTCAGCAAGCAGGTGTCGCCTTTCGCGAGGGGTAAAGTTGTAGAAGTTGATGTCACCGCCGGGCAGAGGCTCACGGGCTAGTTGAACGAGGACAATCGGGTACATGGACGCTTGCACCAGGAACTTCGTGTCTGCTCTCGGGAGATCACGGAAACCGGGAATAGCTCGAGCAAACCTAATGACCTGGTGGGCATGAGCCTCAAACTGCGTCATCATATGTGCCCAGATCGCAGGTGCCGACAGGTCACGTTCAAGGAAGAAGTTACTAGTGGCCTGTAAAATCAATGAATTTGACCTTATGTATTTTCGATGGCAAAGAATAGGAGCAAACGTTGCAATGGTTGCACTGAATTTATGCCAAAGCGAATTCAAATTTACTCCTTTCAATTTAATAGGACAAGGCAAGTTGTGAAAAACAATATTACTTGACTCAAATCGGAGGCTGTTGGAAGTGTCAATACTACTTCGCAAAACAGTTAGCCTGGCAGAATTTGCATTGGCGTATCTTATTTAATGCATCGCCTCTTGACACCTCCAGCGAGCACGTAGACCACGTGTCAGTGAAAAACCAAAACGTCGTCACGTGGAGGTGGGAAGCACATTTCTCGAAGGGCTTCTTTTTCGTAAAGTGCACGTGGAGCTCGATTTCTCACACCATCTATCACGATAACTTGTTCGGAGTACATGTGGCCTAGTTGAGGTGGCATTCGGACCTTCACCTCCGCAGTCACCACCGTCCTGTCTCCACCGCATCCATTTGTCTGGGTCACACCATGCCATGCCTATCCCTTCCAGTGCAGCCGACCTCCTCGTAAGCGATCAGCTTTCATGCATGGCCTTGATGTGGTGTCGAGGGCCACTAGGAGGCAGTGGCATTTCGCCCACCGGAAACATTCATTCAATTTAAAGACAGCCGACGCGTAGTTGCCGATGGAAAAAGACAGGCTGCTCAAGGACCAAGTGCCTGATCGCAGACCGCAATAATTCGACCGTGCTCGGAATTGGCTCACTGTGTCCTCGACCACGACTCCACAGCATCACCGTGTGCGATGCACTTGGATCGGTTGCTTCGTCGACGAGGTGCCAAACCAAGCTGTGGTTTGTTCACGTCAGGTCACTTGTCCCACGGAGTCTGCACCCAAGCCGACGCCAACCCACACTGACAGTGTTTTTATGCGCAGGCCCTTCTTCAAATAGGTGTGGTTGTTGGCTACTTCTGCAAGATCAGTCATTGCGACTTACGGGGTGCGGAACGCACTCCCAGTTTGAGGGGCACAAGTGGCGTGACGTGATGTGGCGTGGCGTGGCTTGGCGAAGGTGTGAGTAGCCTGGTGCAGTGGAAACGACGCACTGTGAAGGCATGCAAAGTGGTCCAATGTGGATTCAAGTGACGCTCCTCGTGTGTAGGTGTGTGCGAGAGTGGTCTGTAGGAAGATCGGCGCGACCTAGGTTAATTCGGGCCCTGTGTTCTCTCTTGAATGATGGTAATGCTGAAGTTGATGTCGGTGGTGGTGGTAGGGTGGGTTGGAGCCGTGATGAATTTTTACAGGCTAGAGCTATCGTCAGTCGGTGGCTAGTGTAATGAATCCGCTTTGGATTTGCGGATGTTGGACCAAACGGCGAAGACTCACACTAGGACCCATTTGTTGGAAATCCGACAGTGACCGCGTGCATGGTGAATTGTTTTCGGTTGTGAAACGGAGTAGTGTGGGTGGCCAGAAGCAAAGTAGGTGATGGTCTGTTGGAAGATCGGTGTCACAGGTGTTTTTTAAGGGTTAGTGTTCTATCTAGCAGTGATGATGGTAGTGGGTGGTTATGCTTCCAATTTTCCATTTTTGGGATTTGCGCGTATTTTTACGCGCAGCATTTGAATCAGAACCATGAATTGTTTATGATATTTGACTCTAAATTTTGCAATAAATTCATCAGCAAACAGTTTGTTACAAACATCCTGAATGTTGGATTCAGGATTTTTGGAAAATTGACTTCATATTTAGTCACTCAAGACCACAAAGTTTGTCATGAGACATCCACCAAATCTGCCGAAATTTCTACCTTGCGTGGAACGCCATCGCGAACCAATTAATGTTGGGTGGGATTTTTCCCTACGTGGCAAGTAGTCTTCTTCATGGAACGTGAACTCACCCGTTGTCGGCAGTCGTTTAGGTGGACGGCTGCTTCGGTTATGTGCTCGGTGAAAGCTTCGAGGGACATTTGCGTGGTGAAGGATACCGTCGACTGCGGAAGCACTCCTGTCCCCATGGCTGTCCCATTGTGACCTCCGTTTCCAGTTTCGAATGCCTTCTGGTCGGAGTAGAGGAGTTGTGAGGGCCGGTAGTCCTCAGGTGTGTATCGTCCTGGAAGGAGAGTAAACTTTTCAGCTGCAAACCGTGTGGACTCCTTCTTTGTCGAACACCAAGGGGTGCCCGGGGCATGTACCCCTAGTTTAACAAGAAGCCCAGTCTGTCTTTGCGAATTCAAGTTCTTTTCAACTATGAAGGGTTTTACCATAAGTGAGGCTCATTTCCAAATAAGGCTTGAAAAATAAACACAAACTTAGCCAATTATCAGCACTACATGTCTGAGCGGATTTATTTACTTGTCCGATTTCAAGCACCGAATAAAGGCAACACACAAGTTAATAATCAACCAATAAATTCAGCTTAATGTAAGCCTAGTAAGTAATTTTTATACGTGGGGAGTACTTCGTTTCTTCAGAAACCTTAGGTTTGTCCTGATAACCTTGACCTCTATCTGAAGCTTGAACTAATCAATTCTCATTCTCAACCCAAGTTGAACCCTATTTTACAGCCTATTTTGCATTAATTAGTGCAACTCATTCAGCCTCATATTTACTAGTTGATTTGATGCTTTTTTGATAAAACTACTCACCGACATTCATACTTGCGAACCGTATTTTGCCTGTGCCACTGCTTTGCTAGAATCCCATTGAAATAATTTCTTACAACTACATTTACTCATTTGATATCAGTAACAAACGTTTGCATAGGATCCTCTTATGTGGCCGGAAAATTAAAACATGGGATTACCGGAGCTTGGTTAGCTCATTTTAATGACCTACTGTATAGCTCCCTAACCCCAATATCAATTTACACATTGAATCTGTTTTATTTGGTATTTATTGCGACAGTTTAGTGTTTTGTGCCACCTTGCTAGAGTAACAGTAAAATTTGCTACGAACTGGCTGGAAAGCGAGATAATAAAAGTAAGTGACATTGTGAGTCCTGACTGGACATTTAAGGGGCATGCTAAGTAGAAAGAATTGCGAACAGGGTTGTCAGAAGGTGAACAGCATCAGTGACTCGTCCCTGCCTCTTCTTCGATCCCACACACACACGCACCCACGGTGACGCATGAGGTCCAAGCGACTGAGCACCCGTTTGTGCCCACTTAGTCCATTGCCATCTTCCATGTTAGTGGGTTCGCTGAGTGTCAGAGAAGAACAGGATCACAACTCACTCTAAGTTTGCTGCTGTCAAATTCGCTTTAGTACTTTTCCGTAACAAGTTCGACCCAACAAACCACTGAGCAAAGTGCACATACTAGCCAAAATAATTCACTGCTGATACTGACACTACTGTCCAAGCAACCCAGCTCATGCCTAGTTGTGGATAAGTAGACTTTGCTTTCACGCACTTTCTCCCAATGAAAACGACTGGGCCATCGGTACGACGGTCTCCTCGCTCTTCGTGACAACCAGTGAGTCCACAGTGAGGTGCCTGCGCGACCGATTCAGAATTTTGCCGGCCTCGTCTTCAGGAGAGCTGCTCTCCGCCATGCCTCGGTGGTCGTCGAGGTGCGAGACGCTGCTGGGTCGATGGTGGCGCAGTGTCTGCGGCGGCTGCAGACTGTCGATTGGCGGGAAGTGGTCGGGCCCAGTCTGGGTCGGCACCCGCCCGCCCACCAACAGTGACTCACCCCCACCTCCGCCGCTGCTGCTTGCCGACTGAACCTGCTTCGCGAGTTGGATTAGGCTCGAGAGCTACATGAACATGATTCGAATAGCAATTATTTAAGGAAAACAAACCTGAACGATAGCCCTGCCATGGAACTTTTTTAGTAAAAGATGCAACCAAAATGGTCAGAGATAACATGTCTTTCTTGGAAAAAAATTCAATCAGAAGTATGATTTTGTATACAGGCGATTTATTTGAGTTCTTTGCTGTGTAGTATAGCTAGGGACACGGGATCTATCGCTGCCGTAATCGTCAAAGCAAAATCCATTGTATGTATGATAGCCAATGATCGACGTGGTAAATCCCTTGGATGTTCCTCTTATGTCTGGTTTGATTATCCACAGAACAACTTCCAGATGCTTTAGCATCAAAGTTGCCTATCTTATTATACACAAGGCTAGTACGCTTTCTCTTGGTGGCAGAGTGTATCGACCTAACTGAGCAAGTAATTATGCAATTGATTTCTCAGGAAAGGTTTTATACCCAAGCAGTGCCCCTATCACTGTTTACTTACTGCTGCCTGTTCGTAAGTGCTCATTGTGACCGCCGTTGCAGAAGATTCATATAAATGCGAGGTACTGGCAGGTAGTGTTATCGCCGACGTCGTCGCCTGCACTGTGGGCACTAGAAGATCCTCGGAACTTGAGGTACCAGCGGAGGTTTGTCTTTGGCCTCTCAGCGAGCCTGCGTCCGAACCCGCACGCACTCGCACCACATCCCCGTATCTGCTCTCGTATGTATCCATTGCTTCAGGGAAAACCCCGGGATACGGTGTCGCATCACCTTCACCGGCAAGTTCCGCCAGTTTGGCGAATCGTTGGTGCTCGAGAGTGGAGCCAGTTTTGGAAATCGCCGTGATTTCTGGCAGGCTAACGTGGCCGGTGGTGTCGTAGTAGGGGTAACTGGCTGTGGGCCATGGAGGAAAAAGGAGTTCTGGAGCATTATTGTTTTCATCTACCTTAGTCGATTGGTATAATGCAGCGCTTGTTTGATCGACTGAACTTTGTTGTTGATGCTGATCGAAGTAGGCTGTGGAATTGGCGGGGTTGGAAGTCGCGGAGGAAGGAGGTGGTGTTGGAGCGGTGGAAGAACTGAGTTTTGATTTGATCCTCTCTATTTCAATGGCACACATGTGCTTCACGGCGTTGGGCTGTCTTCCTATCCTACTGCCTGCATAAAGGAAATCAAATTTATTTGTTTTTTATGAAGGCAACACTTTTTCACGTTTCTTAGTAATAAAAGTGATACAAATCCAATAGAATATGGCGTCACCCAAGGTTTTTCCTCAAAACAAAATGCCATTTGATGCGCCATGACTTTGCCACGCGGAAAAACTGATCGACACGTTCTTCAATATGCCTCATAATGTACCAACTGGATCTCACCCAAAGTAAATACTCCTAGCAAACTTCCAGTTTGTACTGCTTTACCAGGATCAGTTTGTGAACTCAAGAGTTTGACAAACTTATGGTAGCACAATTTTTCTTCAGTCTGCTAAGCCAGCCCAAGCACCGATCCCCTTTGCAGTGGATTCTTAATTGAGTGTCTAATTGTTCATGGATTAGGCCATGTACCTGTCATAACTTGATACGCAGGCCCTAACTGTTGATTTAGTTTACCGCTGTGTGGATTCTGGTCATGGTTTTAAGTTGTGCAAATTGACGAAGGTAGATTAAGTATCCTCAGCCATTGATATTTGTCGGTGACATCGACTGAAATCAGACTGTCTTGATGCCTCACCTCCTCGAATCTGCCGGTTGTAGGCAGTCTTTTACTCAGGCTTCGAAATAGAAAGACTTTGAAAAGGCCTCAGAGGCTCCGCATATTGGACACTTCTTTTGCGACCCTCTTAAGTTGATGCAAAAGGCTACGGAATTTTCAGCTGCAATGATGGCAGTAGGCTGATCTCATGGTACTAGAGACCATCCACAGGAAATACCATCGAACGTGTACTAAGTAATTTGTCCAATTCATTTAGGTTCCTCATTTCCCTTCAAGGCATCCATGAAATTGGCACTGGCGACTAAGCCAACGCGGTCATTTACATTTCTCTTACCCTCTTTCGACATTCCAACCGAAAGGCACTTCCTGTAACGACAGCTTTTGCAATTGTTTCGGGTCGCCAAGGTGATTATGCACGTGCCACCATTACGACAGGTATACCTCTGATTGTCCCTCTCGCTTATCGTCCTTCGAAAGAAACCCTGTATGGGAGTGGAGAAAGAAAAGTGCTTAATTAAGACACCAACGGGAAGGTGGTTCAGTCTACGCCAGCATTCTTTCTCGTGTACGCACACACACACACATACCTTGCAGCCCTCGCAAGTGATGGCGCCAAAATGAAATCCGGACGACTGCGCTCCGCAAACGCGACAGGGAATTATCGAAATGTCATTGGCTGGGCAGACAGCAGCGCCTGTTGATGGAGTGAATTGCAAATAGTATATGTCGATGGGCTGTTAAATTTCGTGGCCGTAACATGAAAATTGTCAGTCATTGAGATTTAAAGGTGGACTAAAAATCGTGATTATGTCATCCACAAATCGACACTGTAAATGCTGAATCGAACGGGGAATAAGATATACCTCATTGGGGTATCTTACTAATAAACTATTTACCATTGAGATAGACTGAAAAAAATCGTCACCCGGTTTTGTGAAATTCACTTTTTTTGAAATGATTCCGGCAAATCCAAGGCTTCATGAATGATTCGGCTGAGAAATAATTTTTCTTTGCACAAATTTCAGTATTTTCGATAAATGACTGCATCACCAACAGAACAGTCAGTTAAGTAACAAAAGAAAAGTGATTCTGTGAAACTCCAGCCTCCAGCGAAGCATCTTTTTCAGTTAACTCAAATCAACAAATGGAAGACCCTTTGCAAATATATACTAGTTGAGAAACCAACTGGCGGAGAGTTTAAGCACGAAAACCGTGGTGTCTTTCGCGTGACAAATGACCGCTCAGATTAGCGGCACTCGGAGCGCGCTGTCCGTCACACGACCGTGTGCTGATTTGAGTCCGGCGTCGGGGCCACCCACCAAAGCGTGAGAGCACGCTGTTTAGTGGTAGCATCGTCGTCGTCGTCATGTTCATCCCCACAACCCCCACCACCCCCCACCTTCGTTTCCCAGGCTTTCCCCCCCCCCACGGCCAAAGAGGCGGTGGAGGCGGAGGCGGAGGAAGGCTGTATGATGTATGTCGGAGAGGGAACACCTGTGTGCGCCTACAGGAGACGAAAACCTTTCCGCTCCGTTGTTAAAAGTCGAATTTTTTAAATAGTTTAACTGTAGTTGAGGTCACTTTTGGTTCTGTGGACGAGACGACGATCAAAGCGCCTTCTAACCTCGTCAAATGCGCAATGTTTAAATAATTTGATTATGCAAAAAAATCAGCTCGTGACGTCATGTAAATGCTTGCTGCTCATATCGCTGTCACACATTCACGGTGCCATTAAAGATTATAAGTTCAAGAGTTGACAGTCAGCCCACCCAAAAGCTTCCATATTAGTTCTTTTTATAAAGTACATTTCTTCAAGCACTAGTTAACTGACTGATGAGGTTTACCAAATATTTTGTTACTTTACATGCCACCAGGTACTGGTGTATCTACTTCATAGATAATCTACAAGCGCTAGTATAGAAAATGTGCTCGTAGGAAGTGTTTTGCCAATTATACTTGTGGGATCATTCATTTGCAGATAAGTCGACTTACTGAAAAGATATTCGGCACTTTTGAAGTTTATCTTCACTGCTCACTTCTTATCCGAGCGAATAGCCGCCGTAGTCGGAGATTTTAAGTGCATTAAATTTATGCATACAATTATGGAAGTCAGAGAAGGCACTAGCTGGCTTAGCTTCATTGAAAGTGCTTTAGTAAAAAGCATCGATGTGGAATTTGTTCAACTAATCCGCTACCCCACCGATGTCTTCTGAAAAAATACTTTTAAGAAGTGCATTCAAGGTGGATCCTTCAAGTTTGTTTACGAAACTGAATATAAACGAAACCCAGGCCGTTACTTCCACAACCACTGGAGACCTTCGCATCTGATCAAAGTTGTTTGGAGTCCTGTCACGTCTATAGGATACACGAAGCTGCCTGGAAAGGCCTTCCACTCAGATTAATGAAAGCTACTTCATGCTACACACCACTTTCGAGAGTTGGCAGCCACACTGACTTGCCTCCACTTTCCCTGACTGTGAACAGAAATTCACACTTACAATTTCTTGCGCCAAAAAACTACATGTGCCTTGCTGTCGTTCGGCATAAATTTGACCCGAACAGTTTTCTGATAGTTTATCCACCTTCTGCGCCTATTTCCTCATGGAAATCGGCTCTGCTACCTTTGTTACCATCATCGGAGTATCCTAAAAGACTCCCCCGTTTTCAACTAATTTTATTCCAAACTGCTTTAACCACATTTTTAACGGTTTTGCTGCCATGAAATTCAGTCTCACCCTTGATTCACAATTATAGAACATGTGTGTGCCGAAATTATTGTGTTCTGCTATCCTCTAATCTTCCGCTTGCACGAGTAAAGGTAACCAGTGTCTGCCAAAGCAGGTGCCTGGGAGGTCCGGTGGCACGTCCAACCAGTTGACTTCCACTTTTAAAGTGTTGTCGGTGTCTCGGTTTGAGCACGGGATGCCGCCAACGGCTTTACACATAGTCGTCCTCTTGATCCACTACCAATTTATCCGATGTGTTCAACCTCAGGTAATAAGTCAAAGGTTGGATTAAGTACTTCAAGCCTGGATAGTAAAGTGCCCTGAAGCATTGAAAGGTGTAATTCGCATATTCCATATTTCTACATGAATTCTAAAATGATCCCAGTTGCTTAGATCTTACGTTTGGTACATTACATTCGCCTCTTCATCTGCTCACTTTTTGGTTTGTCACACATTGAGGCCAGAGTTGCCACGATACCAGTAAAGGATGCAATAAACTTTGTTGGTGCGACTAAAAACTGTTCTTCGGAAACTTGCAGTCAGCACAGACGATTATTCGAGAGTCAGTGATTTACGTGCCAGCGCTGGAAGACATTCTCGCTTGATGTGATAGAATAGCTGTTTTTGCTTGAAACGACACTATCAATAAAAAGAGGGAGCCTTTTGTGAAGCCGAGTGTTGGTCCTCCTTGGCGTCCTAGTGTCATCGACACCGAAGTCGAACACTTGTCAACGCTTCACTAGACCAGATACCCCGAGAATGGGGTCCACTTGATTGGGCCATTTTAAAGAGATGGAAATGACCAAATGCAGTTGCGTCGATACTGAACTCAAGGGAGCAATAAACGAAGCTGCACGACGTCGACGACGCTAAGGATCATGGTCCTTTGGTTTACTCGAAGGATTCGTAGCCCCGGTGTCGTCGAAAAGATTAGCTTGGTGCTCCTTAAGCGACTCAGGGCCTTCGTTTGCTGACAAACAAGTTTCACATCAGGTGGGCATGGGCCTGAGTGTTCCGCGGACAATTTTCGCCACATGCAGTCGTGACTATTACACAAGTGCGCCTGGGTGCGCGTGTGAAATTCAGCCGTTGTGGACGTGATGCCTTTTGCAAACGGACAACAGTGACTCAGTGTGGAGTCACCCTTTTTGCACCATTTACTGGACGCTTTCGTGTTGTTTCAGGAGCGGCGTGTGCCTGCGAAACGCCCGATAGGTGGCACAAAACCAAGTCCCAAATCTGGTGGATTCCGTTTCCTATAGCAGCGGTGTGTCTTCTCACATGACATTCATTTCATGAACACGACAGCAGAACGGACGCACCGACCTCAGTTCAGTGTTTCGTTTGAACGGCAAACTACATTGCTAAGGTCGTTTGGCATCGCCATGGTGGGGTATTTACTAATAAGGCACATTCAGCGTTGTGACTCTAAAAATCCAGGCCCACGAGTTATGCAAGTCCTATGAAGTAATTTGGGGGCCGAATTTGTGGAGTTCCTTAACAGACGTCTGGACAAAATATTCGGCTGAACTGGTGACAGACACGTCGACGCAAAACGTATCACTACAAACTTAAGAGGGACCAGTCCAGATAGAACTTTGATGTACGTAATGCAAACGATATAGTGGTAAACACGGCAGCTTCATTGAACGTTTTAAGGCATGAAAATTAGGAGGGGACCTGTCACACCTCATTGAACAATCCCCAGCTAAAAAATAAGCTTTACGCTCACTAGAGCCCCATCTAAATCCAGTCGAAAGAGGACGGTTTTAACAGTTGCACTGCTCAAAGCCTCCAACGTCTTAGATTGGTGCCAAGAGTTTGCTTACCAGGAAGGACCATGCCAATCCGCAAGCACTTGTAAAACCTGCATCTTTGGCAGTGTGTCCGTGTGTCCTTGTTCACCTCACAGGCGTTCACCTTGGAGCAGGAGTACTTTGTGTAATTTTCATTTTTTGAACTTCGTATGAAAAATTTCTAAAAAAAGGTAAAACGGAAAAGATACATTAATAGTTTGCAGCCCAATGGAACAGCAAAGTTCATGGCTTGGCCTCAAGTTTCAGAACCACTAAGGTTTGATAGACTTTCCATTGATCGCCATGGCAACATGCATCTTCACTAAGTAGCATTGATGAGCAGATGCGCAGTATCAAAGCTGAGCCAATCAGGCGATTAGCGCCTAAATTTCATTGGTCAGGCAGATGTTCGCGTGTGAGCGCGCAACTGCTTTCCGCGAGGGGGGGACGCGGAGAGCGGGAGAATTGGGATTATTCTGGTGCGTGCATATCATTTTAACGGTAGTAGTAATCCGTCCTCAACTCCATTCTCCGCTCTCTCCAGAAAATAGGTCGCTTTAGGCGATGACGCTCGTTGTATCCTTCCCAATGTAGGGTGAGCGCAGCACTCGCATTTTGGTCCATTAAGTACAATTTATTGCCCCTCTCCGCTTGGAAATAACAAGGTTTTGCTACATTCACAATAGCTTGATATTATAAAATTTGACGAATTAAGAGCTTTCACAGAACAAAAGCAGCAAATGAAAGTGGATTAGGTTGAGGCAACTTTACTGGTGGTTAAATATTGCTGAGGGGCTTGTGGAAAAACACAGGCCGTTGCATTACAGTTGATGTCTGCATTTAAAGGTTTAAAGTATCTTTGCTTTGCCGGTCGAATATATTCGAATCACACGCATCTTCAGTGTATCCTTATGACTGCCTGACTTGACTTTAATCTCATAATCCGACAAGGAGGCGTTTGGTGCTGGGTACCGACTATCACACAAACCGACTTGGTACGCGTTCCCATCGGTTCTTCACCCAAAAGCAGTGATTCAACTTTAGCGCCGAGATTGCTGATAAAACTTAGGGATTCCAATCTCTCCTCCCTCGTCCGCCTGTAGTACCGACACCTTTTAGGCAAATGTATACATTCCCATCAAAACCTGTGCTGGGAAGGGACAAAATGAAACCTCATTTATATTGGCCCCCCCGTCACTTCTCCCGATTACACCTCCACCGGGAATTTGTTTATGCATTTGTGTGTAAACTGAAATGGCGTGTAAACTGGTACACTTCGATTTCTGTAATTGGCCACAGTGCGGTTAAGGCTGACAGAACTCGAAAGAGGACCGGTTTGACAGCAAATTTCAATTGAGGATTAAGGTAATGAAAAAACCTCAGCTATCACTATGTGCTTGGTTAACAACTAAAATAGGTCATGGGACCGGACAACCAACCCTGCAAATTATGCCACAACCAGCAACACTACGAGCTGGAATGACGTTCACTCGGGATCTGCATGCAAGGAACCAGCCCTACTTCCTGCCTTTGCAGCTCACGGCTGAGTTGTGAAGTACCGGGACGGTTAAATTACGAACTAAAGCTGTTGTAACCGTGGGTCAAATTCTAACTAAACACAGCAGAGGATTGCAAACAGGGGTACTGCAGACACGCAATAGCAAGAAGGAACCTGCTACAATTATTAGTACCAAACAGAACTGGAAATTATATCAACCAGTTTTTCCTGGTGAACTAGCAGATTCACCCATTCCTCCCAACTCGCTAAGTATTAAATGCGAGTCCAGACCGCAGGAAAGTGCCAAGACCACTGCGACCAATCTGGTTAAAGGCATTCTGTGTAGTCTACTATTGTAACAGGCTTGAATACTTTATCCAAAGTTGATGTGTGCTTCTCGGATGACCAACAGCCAAGTACCATCAACTCACCTTACAAGCCTCGCAGACGTAGGCGTTGCAGTGAAACCCGGCTGAGACATCCCCACAAATGTCGCATGGAGTCTTTTCTTTCATGGCTGTGACGTCATTGGTAGCTTTTCCACGTGATCCCGACGACCTTGACACAGAGACCATTGAGGGGGCGCGTTGGCGGAGACTCTCTTTCGCCACCTGGCACAGTTGACTTCCGGGAGGCACCAAGTGGTTCATCATGGTCCCCAGCATCTGCCGATATCCACTTTGATCAAAGCAGACGTCCTGAGGGGTGACAACCAACTTTTGACCCGAGGCGTCCACTGGCATATACTGGTTTACTTGGTAGATACTGGTGGAGTAGTTATGCTGAAAGCCGGACGGTTTCTGCATTTCAGCGGAGTCATATTGGCGAGAGTAGGTTGCATAATAGGGGTCACTTTGAGGAGGAGGAGGAGGTGGTGGAAAATACGTGTGAGTGGGGGTTACCGACGGAGGGGGTGGGGGAGGGGGAGGAGGTACTGTTAGGGGGTATTGGGAGGGATCCGACAGGTGCTCCCCAGTGGAAATGAAGTCCTGTGGATCGTAACCCGTCGAAGCGTGAGTCTGGGAGAGATGCATGTGGAGATCTGGCGTCGATGAACGACTTTCTGGAATGCTTGTGGCTTGTGTCAGCGGTGACCTGCTCACACTTGAGCTAGAGTGGAAAAGCAAAAATCCTGTGTTTGAAAGCGCCTCAGTAAGCCATCAACACAATAGGTACTATGACGGACTTGTGTAATCAATCCGTCCTGCGGCTTTTTAAATAAAGATAATCGCACTGTGATATGATTTTTGCAAATTAAAAGAAAACTAGGCATCCCTAAGTAAGCATTAATACCTTGAAAGGTAAACCATCTCTCCTTTCGCATGGCACCTTCTTGCTACGAATCCTACGGGGCGTAAAACAGATTAATGAAGGTGTAACGAAGCCCTGTCAGCGACTTGGCAGACAAGTCCGCAGGTTCGCGAGCGAGCCGATTGGACTTGTTTTGGCGAACAAGCGCCGATACATTGCACACAAACGATGACATGAATGAGGGACCAACGTGTACACACAGAACACAACCACCCACCCCTCCAATTTAACTAGACTTGGCTGCTTTCTGATTGTCACGTTAATCTAGGGATCGTTGAGTTTCTCTAACCGCATCAACTTTGCGGTTAATGCAGGTTACTGCTAATCGCTGAGACTCTGAAAAAGGCTCCGGATACCGAAATTGGAATGTGGTTTCATTAGGCGAAATTTCGCCTCCTCGATTCTATTGAGGTCTGTATAGTGGTCAGAATCTTCAGGCTTTAATGAATTTTATCTGCATTCACATTGAATAGCATGAAAGGATAAGGGTTACTGTGGCGTGACTTGCATGTTCGGGTTCCTACCATTTTGGACTCCTCAGTACTCCGCGAAATACAAAATGCTGAATCGTCTGTAGGGTTTTTGAGTGTTGCAAATGCATGTAGTCTACAACCTAACGAGATTATCTGTCTACCAACATACAAACTGGTGAAAGCTGGTACTGCTAACTTATACCAGAGAGGAACAGGTAAGCTACAGGAAATCTGTTTCCAAACTTTAATTTCATTTTTATGTCTTGATAGTGGTGAATATGGCAGCCGTTCACCTCGGAATCGAAGGAAATAGGGTTCCCCAGGGAAGTAGCTAAAGCTACTTGCCTATACACACAACTAACACTGATTCCTATGACGCATTCAAGAGACATAAGATAAAATGTAGCGAAGTTTTGCAATTTCCCAGGCATTGTGTGTGTGTGTGTGTGCGAGCGTGGGCACGCATTGTTACTACTTTATTTTGTCTACGAACAGACGTTGGTTCAGCTAAACTCCAGGGAATACACGAAAACCGACACCGCACATATGCGTCTATGAAAAGTCGCAATTTTAGTCAACACGTTCGTTTGGTCCTTGCTAGCACAAACGCACATTTCTCAACCCGCATAAGTAGGGATCGTGCCAACTAAAAAGCCAGAAAAATTTCTTCATTCTGCAGGTTGAGGGTCGGTAGCTAAATTAGGTAGGGGTTAAAATAAAATAAACATACTCCCTATGCCGATCCTACTATTTTATAGCAAGCAAAAATAAGGGGGATTATATAATTTTAAATGAAAAAATCATCCAAACTACAGTAATAGACGTCCTTTGTTGCCCTCTAAATAGCAAGGAAGCAAAGTCGTTAGTGCAGTGCAAAGTGGTGTAACAAAAGGACGTCGTTACCGGGTGATGAAGGTAATCAGGCTTCCCACTGGTTGCGAGTGTACGCGCGCAGCTAAACACCTGAAATAACCCTCTGCCACATGGAGTTTGTTTATGGCCTTCAATCGTAGTCGTACGGGCCTCAAAAATGATAATTCTCCCTTCTCCTTTCTCAGTCTTTTACACCACAATCAGGTGTTTTTAGTTTTAGCTTTTTAAACTGCCACCAAATAAAAAATTGTTTGGATATGGAATTAACGAACAATTTGGTCGATTTTGTTGATTTAATCCTTAAAAGACTTGTTTCAACTTTTTGCAGAAATACATGGGCATGCTTCGACCGTGCTGTTACGCCTTTTAGCCATACATAGCCACATTTATCGTATAATCACAGTCTTGTACTATTGCCAATAACCCTTCATCCCAGAACAGTTTCATCATCAATTCAAAAGGGGCATTTAGGTCGTAAAAACCACTTTTTAGCTGTTAGTGAGCGTGGCGATGCCCTTAAACAATTAAAGTGCACTTGTGTGAAATTTACAGACTAGGGTTCATGGTGGTAAGTTATGATAAGGATTAGACTAGGCCGAAGGTTCTTGGAAAGGATGTCTTTGTGCCAAAGCAAGAGCTCAAATACTTATTCTATTTGAATACACCGTTTGCCCATCCGAGGTCAAAAGGAATGTTTGAAGAGCTGCATGGTGAGTTAGAATCTGACAGCGGTGTGCCTTATGACACCACTTTGCAGGACACGAAAAGCCGTTTAGTGTTTTGAAGAGTAGAAATGCTGAAGACATGTACCCTGGAGAAAATGATGACTTCTCGACTTGAAGACTGAATCACACAGGGCAAAAATGTGTTGAAGAAGCACCGGGATTTGTGATTGGGTTAGCTGGCATTAAAAAAGTCCCAAGGGTGCTAAATGCCTTAAAAAGTTAACTGATTTGACCACGTTCCCAAAGAGTTTACTAGCCCAATGGAAAACACATTTTCACACCCCTCCATTAATTTTATGTTGGCTAACATGGAAGAATCGATTTTACAGGATCTGCAGCAAGGGTTCAACCATTTTTGTGGGCTGTCCCGCTGGAAACACGTGTTTGTCTATACTGCCGTGTCAAAATCTAACAAGGGGTGACGTTGTTTGCCGTTTGTTGCATTTCCCTTCCCCCAATCCAGCACTGTTATGCCTAAACGAGGCGTGAAGCTCACGACGTGAGTGCACAAATTTCGTCGAATCCTGCCATTCGTTAAAGCGTCGGTCGTGCGGGTAACCGCTGGTGACTAGCGCGTCGGCGTAAACAGGGCTGTTAGCACTACAAACGTGCATATGCTAAAACGGATGGCTTAAAAAAGTGCAATAAAGTAATAAAAGCCAATATTTTGCACAATTTTGATACACAAAAATATAAGGTAGAAGGGAAACTTTTTGACGATTAACACGCGGATCACTTCAGGTAACAATGTTTGATCCCACTAGTCATTTACGCCAAACGACGTCATCTAAACCGACAGCGTGAATAACGCTGAGAGTAAATTTTCCAAAAAGTAAATATTTGGAAGAAAATACGATGTAGTGCACGGTTTTAGGCTTTGTAGAAACATCACTACGTCTAGACTTTGTGACCGACTTTTAACAAATCACAATTCTGCACCTTGAAAATAATATCTCAGTTGCGACGTCAGCATAATTGTATGGAATGCACTTCCATGCTCCAAGTCGTCGGGACAGAGCCATTTCGCCAACAATCAGTATGGGCAACGGTGGTACATACTGTCAGGGAAAGCGGTGTGAGTCAGTGGCGGGGATCGCAAGAGTTCACCCACACACGACGACTTCGTGTTTTGTGTGTGTGTGTGTGTGTGTGTGCGTGTGTGGGTGTGCATGGTTGACCTGGAGGGGTGTCGTTCACACACTACGGACTGACGCCAATAAACTACCAAACGACTACACAAGGACCTACACGTAGTCAGAGTGAAGGAAGCAACGAACAGGAAGCGAAGATGTGGAGGAGGCAGAGGAGGAGGAGGAGGCAGAGGAGGAGCGGGAGGAAGAAGTGGTCACAGTTTGCCAACAAAATGTACCACTGTATTCCACCTTGACACCACCCAACCACATGCTTCAATCGACACTCTCAAAAACTCGTTACATCGTTGTGGCCGTGGTGCCTTATCGTGCCTCCGCCATGCCGCCGAGATCTCACGCACCCCCGGTAGCAGCAGTCCAGTGGTTTGTGCAACTCACTGCACTACGCAACTAGGTCATATTCGAAATCCCTGCAACGCCACCTGTACTAGACTCGTGCTCATTAGTAGTCAGCACCGTGAGAAGACGTTGACGAAGCGAATGCCGCAGTAATATTTGATTAGGAGTGCTTCCCAATTCACTTATACAGGGTTATTCCAGCCACAATATACGGGCATAGTGTGCTCTCTAGCCAGATAAACTGTGCCGTCTTATGTGTAAAAACGTCTACACGCCAAACAGAAATGAATGTATCAACAAATGCAATTTGTAAATGAATCAATGAACTATCAACTACTTTGAAAAGAAAATGGACAGGGCAAAGTTTTTTGAACTTGTCTACCTTATAATAGACGTGTCCGATATGCGAAGTAGCTAGAATTAATAAAAATTCTGCATTACCCAAGGTCTGTGAATGATTTCAAATGCGGATCTTTAGTCTCCACTGTTTCGCGTTTGATGGCAATCATCGTTTTATCCGTTAAAACGAAGGCTCCAGAGAGTCGCAACAAACAACCTTTGATAGGACATCCCACTGGTTAAGTGTCATCTGTACTGGTGAGAACCGAACCAATGCCAGGGGCCTCTTCTCGCACATTCTCTGTTTCACCAATACTGTCTCGACGATATGTTTGCCAGCTGGTTGCGTGAGAACGCTCCTTACCGATCGATAAATTTTCATCAGGCACGCCACAATGACTCATCCATCTGGGTGAGCGCATGCTGTCCAAGAGCTCGGGAAACAAGTTTTTCGCTTTAAGCGTAATTTATGTGCCCATGTAATTCATCTTCCCTAGGGTCAACTATCGAAAGTGTTCCCATGAGAGACACGAGAATCGAGAGACACCAACTGCTTGGATGCGGGGGGAGAGTGTGCGTGAAGTGAGTAATGGGCACTTTTACAATTCCTCCGACTGTCATTGTAGATACATACATATTCAAGCTTGCTTTTCAGCCACTCCTAACACACACACACCGGCACCTTATCGACGCTAAACCTTAGACATCGATGTCTTAACTCCAAAAAACTAGTAAATTGTAAAGGCTTAGGAACCGTGAGGTAAGAGTGGACGCAACATTTCAATATTTACGCCTTCCCTGTGCTGCCACGCGCGTTACTTAGATGTAGAACAATTTCGGCTAAAATAGATATTTGCAAACCAAGGCTAAACAAAGAGAAATCTGATTTAAAATTCGCCACTGTTAAAACGAATGTTTGCTTGTTGACGTACAATCCTGAAGCCACAAATGATTAGTCCGAAAATTTATTCGATTCAAGTCATAACATTTTATTACAAGATTAAAAATGACCACATAAAAATTCCATTTTGGTCTGATCTTTATGAAAATCTGTTTCTGCATTAAGTAAAGCGATCCGCCCTTTAACAATAAATAGTGTTGAGGTGTTTCCAGAGAACTGTCGTAAAAGTGCCTAATTAGGGTACATGTTGTCTTGAAAATAGGATAATTGTGAATCCTAAATTATAATTAACCTTGGAATTTGCTGATTGGACCCACTAAACAATTTCTTAGCTCCTGATTGGCCTAAATCGGATCGAATTCACCTCGGCACTATTTAAATGTCTGCGATTAAAAGAAGTCTGTACATGAACGACCAAGAGAAAGTTATTTGAGGAGGAGGAGTCAAGTAAATAGAAAATAGAGCATAAAGGACGTTATTAAACTGCAGCCAACGTTTCAGAACTTTAAAAAATATATATTTTAAAAGGTTTAAGATAAAACAAAACAGTTGGACCTTTGACTTAATGCGTTACGTTGAGAGTGCTTGGATTTTACAAACATCGTAAATAGTAGTACGAGGAACGGAAGAATGGCTGCTAAATTTAAAGTGAATTTATCCAGAGCACAGCGTCATTATGAAAGCACCGAATACTTTACTAGTTAACCGATAGCAGAAAATGGGCTTACAGAATACATAGAACATCACAACTTGTACCTATACGAAATTCAAAATGTCCTCAAGTACCGCAAAATCGCAAAACATGTAGAAGTTAATAACGAGGTTTACAAGCAGAAATTCATTGGAACAAAATACCTCGATTGAAGAGAAACCTACAGAATGGCAAGAGAGGCAAATGAAGCCACATCTAAAGACACTTCCATCGCCATCGTCTGTCGGGGTCCATTGTTATTCGGAGCTAACCTCTTCAAAACAAATGAACTATGGTCGGCTCTCAACTCACTGATTCACAGGTGACTTGGAGCAGAACCGGTGACACATGGCTTTTTGGACTCTGATTAGTAGTGGATACATCAACGACAGAACTAAAGACACAGACTGGGCAAATCTCCCAATTAACACATCGTGCT
>UXSR01000022.1:0-139698 GCA_900604375.1 Mesocestoides corti
ACTAACGCAGTTTAATTCTGACCGTGCGTATGGTTTTTTTTCAAACCGAGTTCATAGCGATTGTAGATTTGTCTGACACGATTATTTAACCGAAATCTCATATTTGCGCACAGGAGATTGATTCAGTGGATTAACGCTTGTCAAATGAAATTGCAGAGTTTTTCAATAAGTTTACACCATGACATGTAATCGAAAAGCCACTGTAGTGCCAATTTGCAATATCATATATTTATAGTGTCTTCTAAGCGTGGAGCCTCTATGTCAAATTTTCGCATACTCTAGGTGAGCTAACAATTGCAAAGAGCCTTGACTACGAATCGCACCAGGAGCACCATTTCCTGATTGCCCTGTTCGCCCCTGGTGATGCTGAAGCGATGACGACCTACATCAGCGTTGTTGTGCATGTGGTAGATGTGAATGAATTCGCCCCCGTATTCGCCTCACAAAACTCCTTTGCGGTTTCTGTGGATACCCCACTGGGAAGCACCATTGGAAGGGTGTCCGCTTTTGACCCTGATTTCTACGGAGATTGGGGAAGAGGCATCTCATACTCGATCACTCCAGGTCAGTGTCTTCTTGTTGTTTTAATGATACGCCAAGCAAATTTCTCTTGCATGTGCCCAGCCATCGCGTTTGTATTTTTACATTAAGATTATAATCACTGTCGCCTCGCATCAATGACCACATTACGCTTAGACTTCGTCATCAATCTCTTGTGAGTTGTGACCTGTTGTCGCGGTGCTTAGACGATTCTGACATGTCAAATTAACCCTTACAGTGCAAAGAAACCCTTCAAATTGACTTTTTTGTCTGATTCGCAACGCATATGACGATTTCGCTAGTTCAGATTTAACGGACGCTTTGACATAAAAAAGTCCCCGTTCTGATTTCGATCAATTTAGCTTTCTTCAGTCAACGATTTTTGTGTATTGCGTCATCCTTTCTTAGGTCGACATGCCGACTACTTTTCCATCGACACCAAAACCGGAGTCCTTCGTCTAGACAAACACCTATGGCCCATGCAGGCTCCAACCTCTGTTTACTGGCCCCCAACCTACTACATAAACGTGGCAGCTCAGGATTTGGGGGGTCGCGTCAGCCACACCGTAGTCACAGTCTCGCTGAACCCCGGTCCCGGCGCCGTCTTTGCCCCTCTTCCTCGCTTCCGCCAATCCATATTCACCGCTAATGTGACAGAGAACATCCCAGCTGGTCATATTATCACTTCTTTGAGAGATTACATAGAAGGGGATGTGGCTATCCCGATGTCGTTCAGACTTCTCAACTGGAATGAAAAGTTCACAGTTTCGACGATGTCGGGTTTATTGGCGACTTTGGTCCCCCTTGACAGAGAAGTACAGGACCTCTACCGTCTCAAAGTGCAAGTTTCAGGTGTAGATGGGATGCCAGCGAAACTGCCACAAACAGCCACTATTGAGGTAAGGCTCTCTCCTATGTGAAGTCTACATGGACGAATTCCGCTTTCTGATTCCAAACAACGTTTGCCAGATAAACTTCACGACTCAGAAGTGACAGTATTTTCATATAACGCTCTACCAGAAAGAGCCTTTGGTCGGTATCGTAGCTTTTTTCACTTCAATTTTTCTGGGAAACCTTACGTTTTTCCTATTGAAATGGTACACACAAGTGTACCTTGAAATGACTTAATTAGGGATTTAATTCTCTCCTCCACAGTTATAATTAATATTAGCGATTTCGCTCTAGTTCATATATCATAGATCTATTTGATTTTATTAAGGTTTTTGTCCTTGACGTGAATGATCACCCTCCTCGCCTTGACTCGCACTGGATGGCAGGCGTAATCTTCGAATCCGCACTTCCTATGGTTCCAGTTCAAACCGAAGGCGGTCGTAAGGCTCTCACGATTCGCCCAGTCGACCCTGATTTGGGGCCAGCAGGACAGCCGTCTTTCAAGTTTGTTGGACCTGCGGCAGACCTCCACGATGAAGTGTTTGGCATCGACCCGAATACGGGTATTCTTCATCTCAAGGGCAAGCTAGATCGGGAAACCGTGCCCGAGTATCTCCTGACCATTGAGGTGGCGGATCAGGGCGAGCCGATTTCCTTGACTTCCGACGCCCTTCTTCGTGTGCGTGTGAGGATCCTCGACGTGAACGACTCGCCCCCTCAGTTCATTGATTTCAATCCGGTGGTCGCAAATGTCTTCCTACCACAATACGAGGGTGCAGAAGTTGCACGGTTCTATGCAGTTGATCCCGATCTAAATGATTTGGTAAGTCGGAATTGTGTCTTTGTAAAGTAGGCTACGTGCTATTATTTGTTTCTTAGACGATAAACTAATGATACTTGAGAATCTATTTGCTAGCGATGAAAATATTTTTAAATACAAGCCCTTGAGACTTTTGGACGAACTTTTCAACCGGTTTCGACATTTTTCTTCTGTGTAAATGTATCTGCACATAACAAATCCGTGCTTGTTATTCACCTTATTCTCAAATAACTTTTCCACAGAGACTCAGGCATTCTCGGTAGTTCAGCTTATTTTACGGAGCCATCGTGCATTCATAAAAAGCTAACGAAATCACAACCTGTCTTGGGCGCGCTGGTCAGTAGTTCTGAATCATGGAATCAGTCTTTATGTGACTAAATTACTGAATATTTGTCTGACGTGCAAAATATTCGCATCCTCTCTTTTCCTTTCTTAAGATCACCTACCACATCGGTGGCGGCAATGGCAACGGTTTCTTTTCAATTGACACCTCAACCGGCGTCCTCCGAGTCTCGTCGCAGTTGGCCGCCTTGACTTCAGTTACCCAGCGACAATTCCTTCTACAAATTGAGGCCAAGGATAACGGATCGGTGCACACAGCAACGCACAATCTTTCCGTACTCATTCACCCAACGCATCTTTCGAAAAGATTAATTATAGAACCTACTGGTGGACTTAACATAAGTCTTATTGAGCATTTCTCAAACCATGGCCTCCAACAGTATCTGGGACAGGTCTACGTTCGTAATGCGCTTCCAGGAGAGATTTTCCGGTAGGTTTGTGTTGTTGCCTCACGTCATCTCCAATTTCAATGGTGGTTCCTTTGCACTTTTTTGTCGCAAATGAAGTATTGCTCGATTTCTCTCGACGTCGGGAAAACATGCTGAATTGCGACGTCGTGCATTCGTCAGTCTTGATTGATGCGCCTTCCCACACGCCCTGCATGCTGTTCGAATGCTTTTTTTAAATATTTTTAGCCTTCAACGATCTACTAATGCAAATTACGAATATATAGATTACAATCTAATCATTTTTTCGTCTTCTTGCAGATCAGAAGACGACGAGTTCGCATAAGTAATGCTAACCGCTTTTGCTCCTCCAACTCCCCGGGGTGCGAGTCGCTTAGCTTGCGACGACGTTTGATAGCAAATATTAGGGTGTTGTTTTCGAAGCTGGTATTTGTGTGGAATATGACTTTAAGAATTTCGATCATTTTTAGCTGCTAGTTAAAACAGTGTATCCGCATGTTCTTTAGCATCTCTCTTGATCATAGCTACGAATTCCTTTTTCCACCCTCCTCAGATTTGAACTCGCAAATGCGTCGACTCGCGCATTTTCTATCGACCATTTTACTGGAGCTGTGTACGCGACTGGGGACGTCTCGGCCAGCGCGGAGCTAGATCGTGAAGTGAGCCCTGTCATCACCCTGCGTGTTCTTGTTCGAGATCACATCTTTGTGTCCGGCCCAAGTCATCCACGTCTCGGGGAGGGCATCGTAAACATTCAACTGGAGGACATCAATGACCATGCGCCTGTTTTTGTGGGCCAGCCCTATCACGCAATATTTTGTGTTAAGGAAAACCTGGAACGGCATGACCAGGCAAAGCTGCCTGATCGAGCGCCACCTCACTACCTCTCCCTTTTGAGACAGGCCTGTCAGTCGAATTACTTTAAGGTTAGTTCCTGAAGTTGCCATAATGGACTTAATTGTTGTCTATTCACTTCATACTCGTCATCCTGAAATTTGATGATCAAGCCACACGCTAATGTCTTTTCTGTTTCCTAAATGTTTTTGCCGCTATGTTAAGCTGGAGATTCAATTACTGAACTTGTACTTAGTTGCTCCAGATCGTTAGTAGCGTTGAAACCATTGTACCCCTGCTTATTCCCTTCACAGTTGCTTGAAAACTTCAACTGTGACAATGAGGCTTTCTTTTGCTTCCGACCGTTTTCGTCTCTAGAGCCCATTTAAAACACTTTACCTGCAATCTTATGTGAACATTCCTCCTGACGGCTGTTAGATTCCTGTATATGTCCTCTGTACTATCTGCTTGGCCGATACTCCCTTTGCCTTTTTCTAACCAAGTCGATATTTTCGGCGTTTAATGGTCATATCAGCATCCGCAACCAACCCGGAAGCTGTGGATGGTAGCGTTGACAATAACTAGAAATTAGTCATCCCCTCCAGACGCGGAAATGCTGCTGGCACCTAAAACCACATATCTCTTACCGCATAGGTTCAGGCAACAGATGCCGACTCCGGTCGTAACGGCGAAGTGTCATACCGCATCATCAGCATCGAGCCGCGCACCGAACCACCGCTCCTCTCGATCGACCCCATCTCCGGCCGTCTTTCTCTTATCCGCTCCGTGCCGCCCGATTGGGCCGGCAAACGGCTCTCGGCCATCGTTCGCGCCATCGACGGAGGGCAAAAGTTTACAGACGCCCTAGTTGAGGTCGAGTTGTCTGGTCGTCGTGGTCCAAGGTTCGCTAGTCCGCATTACAAGGCGTTTGTCTCCGAGAGCGCTGAAATTGGCGAATCAGTGACCAGTGTGACGGCTCACAGTGCCTCGGGAAGCACATTACTCTATCGATTGGTTTCGGTCGAAGCAGGGGCACTTAAATCGGGTGTCACTGATAGCCCCTTTGTATTGGAATACGATACCGGTAAATTTACATTCCGTCATTTCTCGCATAAAACCTCAACTTATTTTGCCGGACTTAAGCTGTTTGTACAGACCACTGGAAGTAATCTATTTTTTGTTCTCTACTCACCTTGCGTATCTTGCTTGATGTGCCTTGTAACTGTGACTAGTGCTAAGCTTTGGTGTGCGTGTGTGTGTGTGTGTTTTGATTGTTGCTGCTCCTGGTTTTTGAAGTAGTTGCCTAAATAATGCAGTTTGACAATCGGACGTCTGAGGCGTGCTGGCAGGGCTGCTCAAATCGGATCTCCCGCGAGTTCGTGCGTGCGCCACTGCGTCCGTCAAGGTCTAGCAAGTCGTCCACTTGTAAAACGAACTGAAGAATTAGTTTTTTTTTTCCCAGACCTGGTGAAGCAGCATGGCGTTTGCCCAGCATTTGTGCACGCACCCACTGATTAGTTCGAAATTCATTGACCAAGTAAGGACCTGAATGCTGCCTCGTTAACGAATCTCCTTAGGCCCCAACTACGAGTGACTCTCGATTAAATGGAGTAAAATGTAGTGTGCTTTAACTTAAATTTTGTACAAACTCCTACTATGCCCGCACGCTTGATCGACCACTATTCTTCAGCGTTCAATTAAGCACCTTTGAACAGTGCTTATGTTGCTGCTGATAATGCAACACGGCCCAACTTTTAAGCAGTTGCAATCTTTGTAGCCAGTCTTATTGTGCTCTCTTGAGGTTTTTCTAATACCTGGACTTCTTAAGGTAGGCAAAGCAACCAACTTTAATGCCTGCATTTTGCTATCCTGAATCGGAAAGGCTTTTTGCTAATGACTTAAAATAGCTCCCAAATACAATAATTGAACCGAAGACCTATCCTTAGTGGAAGTCTGCTATCAAATTCTGGCTCCTGAGTGGAATTTTCCGCAAAATAATTGGTTAGTATCATTCGTTATCTAGAACGTCAATTATACATTAATGGTTATTTGGGTGTTTTCAGGAACGCTACCCGGGGCTAAGACTATTTTCCTATGATCCGCTCCGCGGCTATTTTCTCCATCTAATGTCTTTTTTATTAATGGATGAGAAAGTAACTGTCTAAACCAGAGTGTTATGAGGTCGCTTTTCGTGGACTGCTTACCTCCGATCGATTGCTCTCGGTTTCTTTGCCTCAAATTGACAAAGAGGCTACTAAACGGACTCTACGGAGATTTTCAGTGTGTGAAGCGAATTATTTCTAGAAAAATGCCGCACGAATTAAATCACGTGTAAATTATTCACTCAGAGCCTGCATGCGATGCTAGAAATTGGACATCACGCCCCTTATTCCGGTAAAACCTTACAAGATTCTAACCTAGCATCAGAATTTCATTTTGTGCTAGTTAAAAGTATTTCCTACGAGTCTCTTCTTGCGATATTTGTTCTTATTTGTTTTACTTTAAATTTGCTTCTATTGTGATGATAGCATATGCCTCGTTGAGTCCATGTAAGTCGTCCATCTCATTTGTCATTTGTCGTCTGTACTCGTTGTCTCTCTGGCATGTTTGTCTTCTCCACTTCAGTTCACTACATTCGAGCTGAACCGATTGCTATGCCACGTCTTCTCTTTGCACACATTTAGGTGTTATTCGGGTGGGTGCTGTGTTAGACTATGAGAAGACAACGCATTACAACCTTCTTGTCGAAGCACTCGACACAACAACCGGAGGATCTGCTCGCGTCAACGTCTACGTCAATGTCACAGTGAGTTGAACACCTACCATTTCTGGTATTTCCATGTACAACGCTGGTTTAGATATGTCTGAATGCTTGCGCCCACCTCAGCAATCATCAAAATTAATTCCTTCCGAAGCGGCACATTCAAAGTTCTGATATGAAAGGCTGATAAGGCCTCGGCATACAGCAAGCTGTCACGCACGTCTTTCTTGATTATTTTTTAGATTAAGGTATTGTGCTATATCATGTTATTAATTATCATTATTTTCCATCGGTTGTGAACTCGTGTACGTAATGGTGGGAAGTTGCCTGTCCTGCAATTGTTGCCATCCTGTTTCAATGGAGTTCGCTTAATCCATTCCGCAAATGTATTTCTTTCGTCCTATGCAATAATTAAGCACCGAATATAAGCTGATGCGGCGCTAAGGAATGTACTGTGCGTGTGGCTGATCGATACGACTGTCAAACTCGCAATTTACGTGAGGCTTTTGACGCCTCTGATCCGGATTTAACTAAGAGGGTCTTTAAAAGTCCTTGGCCTTAGTACGCAGGTGGTCTCGACAACATATAAACTGCTTTAAATGAACAATTCATTGTATCTGGAACGTTAATTTGTGTAAATAGTCATGTTCTCTTCACATAACCTCATTTTAACAATCTGTCATTTTCGATGCTCACCAATTCCGGTAGTTTGCTATTGCCTAATATTTGTAGCCGTGTGGCACCTACTAACATTGAATTACTCAGCTTTCGTTTCTTTCTGTATGATCATCGTATCTAAATATGCCTGCAATACAAATCACCAAGAGACTAGTGGGTTTCTTGGTTCCACGATAGTAACAATAGTAATAATATGCCGATCTGACTTTTCATTATCCTTTCATCTTTTCATGTTACCAGTACGGTGATGGTTATACGACGAAAATCAAATTTCTAGCATTATTTTCATAATTTGGCCATGTCAACCACTTAGAAAATTTGTTGGCGATTTTGCGTATTTAAAAGGTCTCCCCAAATTTCTTCGATTGGTCTCTCAGGTTATTGGGCTCTAGGAAAATCCACACATTTCCGTCAAAAGCTGCACTCCAGTTTATAGTAGTAAGAACGCAGTAGGTAAAATATCTGAGTGGGCGTTAATAAAGTGTTCACAACATAAAACTGCGATCCAAATGAGTAAACTCCTTTTTATTATGACAAGCCGATTCTGACGCATCCAGTTAAACCATTTGGTGTGTCCGCTGCCCTAATCCGTAGGTTAGCCTTCCCGCGGGGTTGGATTTAATCGCCCCCAACCAAGCCAGCCTGGTTTGTGAATGTCGAATGCGCGGTCAGTAGTTAGAAGGCGATTTGAGTGTGTCAAAGGTAAAAGGTAAAAGTCCATTTTTGTCGCAGCCAGCAACCATGGATTTCGCTTTGTGGGGAAGATGTTAGAATAGGAGTTGAGCGCACGTGGTTTTCGAAAAGTAATTCAAATAACGGCTACTTTACCTGAAATAATGAAGTGGAAGAACCACTGACTAGTTTAAATGGCAGCTTCTTTTTGGTTTGCTTTCTACATGATTTATCATGATTCTTAGTGAGTACACAGAATACTAATAACTTACATGCTCTCAGAATCAGATTCCATCTTAAACGACTTGATTAACAGATTTCCTGCATTTAAATTCCATATTTTTAACTTATTTCCTCAGTTTTATATGAGTCTGCTGCGCAACAATTCGTGGCTTCTTATAAAACTGCGAAACCTATTTCTAAAGTCAGTAAGTCCAGGTTATTTCAATCATCGCGCTCGTAATCAAGCCGTAAACTAAATAAATCAATTTTAAGGTATTTGTTTACTACATGTATTTGTGGCAGCTGACTGTTTTGGTATTTGCAACGTTTCAGGACGTAAATGACGAACGACCGGTATTTCCAGTGCCTGTTTACAAGGCCGTGGTTTCCGAATCGGAAGACGTCGGCACAATTATCCCCCTTCACCCCTCGTTTCTGGCAACCGATGCGGATCCGGGAGTAAACGGGCAGGTATGCCGGTTGCTGTGCGATTTAATCTTTTTCCCTAATCCCTATTGTTAGAACACCCCCTCTGCCAGTTATTATAAACATTTTAATCAGCTATTTTTGTTAACGCTCATGTTAATGTGTGGGAAATTTCTGTCTCGCCTGCGTAAAATTGGCTGATATTTTGCTTCAAAGTGGATGGCTGAAATAGAATCTCCCAAATTTAAAAAAAAAACAACTCGTCAATTTCGTGTAACTTTACTTTGACTTTCAAGCCCAAGATGAAAGAAAATTACTGGTGCTGACTAAGCCCAGTCTGGCTGTTGGCGGCTAATTTATTTGCGGCCGGCAGATAGAGCCTTTGTGATAATGGTGTGAAGACAGTCTCTCTCACTCCACAGGTGCACCTTGCTTCCTCTCTCGATTACATCAAACAGCGAAGCCCTAGCCCTTGTCCATCTGTCGTTAGGCGTGATTTTCGCACGTTAATTGTCTGGAAAGGGAGGGTCTAAAACAGCTAACTGGCTACACCTCCATTTTTGTGCTGCTGATGAACGCTCTGAACGAACCGACGCTGTCAAGCAAGTTTGAGGCCTTCCCTTACGCGACACTGGTGTGTCGTATGACAGACACTAGATTTTATATGAGGGGGGGCGGGTAAATTGGTTCTGTGTAAAATGAGTTTACAACCTAAACCAGTGGCGTGTCAAGCAGGCGAAACGCATGTGTGACGTTATGTTCCACTTGTGACGATTTCGTGCACTAATTGTCTGGATCAAATAGTGGATTCGAATTGTGATGTCTACCGAGTCGTACCGTCTTCATAACTAAGACCCCACACTCAGGACAGTGGCAATACACAAGTCCGTGTTGTTTCATCCACCCCTACTGCATAGCCGTGATTTAAAGACATCGTTCCCAAAAAGAACAGCACTTCTTTTGGGTGGGACGCTCATCTTCACTGTAATGCGATCAGATAAGTGTCAGTGACAATTCGCTCCCCAGAACGGCTCTTCAAACAGGTCTGGTGTTTGAGATTTATTTGTGCAGCTACGAGGACGAGTTTGTAGGAATTTTCTCACTGTTGTTCACTGATTTCGTGTCGCATCCCATCAATTCCAGGGATTCCTTTAAAGGCATAACTAAAAAGCGCGAATGATTTTTGTTCTGTTTATTCAAATTGTTTGGCGCAGGCCTTCTCTCACAACTATCGTTTTCATCATCGTAACGTCCGGCAAATGTGCCATCGCTCGTCGTGGAATCATTTGGCCCAAACACCATCCATCACCACCTTGTGATTTGATTCTTTCTCGCAAACACTGGTGATGATTTCAATTCCGACGTGCTGGGTTATATTCATGTCCAGATCGTTTAACAGGTATTCAGGGTGGTTTCAATCTCAAGTCTAGACAAACAGTCAAACCTCCACCTTTCTTAATTTCTGCCTGTTTTGAGGCTGTCTCTCTGTCTTCATGCATTCGTGGTTGGTCCTGTCACATAATCAAACCACATGTACCTCGGATTGACAACCCAAAGTTGATGCAAAGCGTTTTAGAACAGATTGAATGGTTTCTGTCATTTCCACAATCTAACAGATTTGCAACTTTTATATTTAGAAGGCCCATTCTTAATGTGAAACATTCCCGGGACATTTTCAGCCAATTCCTTGCCGCAATATTCACTCTTGCCACGTTATGTTCTGTGTATATTGTCAGTAGGGCTCTTTGGCTTTTATTTGGATTCAGCAACAACATATTGAATGCCAAATACGTTTGCTCGCGAAATGCAAAATTCTCATTTGAGTAATTAACTTTGATTCGTAAACGCAAGGAGTGTATCTGAGTCGTATTTGTACTTCTTCAGCTCAATAAATGTGACTACAAATAGCATCGTCCACCCTTCTTTGCTCTTCAATTATTTATAATTACGCCCCCATTAAACTGATTTGAAACGATCAGAGTGGTACTTTTTGCATTTTAGTTGCGATACTATCTTCGACCTTTGGCTGATTTTGAAGCGGTGATCGGACCGAATTCATCGGTCCCAGGGCTAGGGATCGATCCACTCAGTGGTGCTATTCGGATCTCGGAGAAACTAGACTTCGAGCAGCAGAGGTCGCTGACGTTTTGGATCGTCGCCGTCGATGGTGGCTCGCCTCCACTATTTGGCAGGTCTATCGTAGAGGTTCGTTTATTTTAACAAAGTTGCTACCATGGAACCCGTGTGTTTTATCAATCCAGATGATAACTGCGAATGAATCCCAACACTCTTGAGTGCTCTTAACATCGCTCCTCAACCACATAGTAGTAGCACCGTAATAAGGGAAGGGGTAACAGCAAGACACATTCGTCAAAAACAACCGGCTAAACAAGTAATGAGAAGTTGTGCTTGTAGTTTGTGCAATAAGTAGGCTTTCGTCCAGCACTAGTCTCGCTATTAATCCAAGTGCTTATCTACAGGCAATCGCATAATTTCTGGGGTGAGTGCTGTTGCACAGTGGTCCCCTGGTCCTACTTGTTTGCCTTGTCGTTTCTGGCCCTGGTCGACTCGTTGCATGTATATTCTTGCTACACATTAGATGGTCTCTTGCTATGCGAAACAGTGGTCCACGTCTACTCGTGGATTCACTATCCCGACCAGGCACTCTTAGGGGTGATCGCCATGTGTCTTTTCCAGTTCACTGATCTCATGACCTATTACTGACAGCTGCTTGGTCTTGGCGTTTTACCAAATAGCATTTTAGCCGGAGACATAGACGAAAATGCCGGGGTCCAATGTCCTCAACACTGCCGTTAACCACGAAGGGATCTGTTCAGTGGGATTAAAACACTTAGTTGCCACTACCAGTCCCTGTGTTAATGCATTTTTACGTAGAGATGATTGGAAGGTAGGATGGGATGGAATACGCGGTCGTTTATGACTCTTCCCGTTAATTTATTTCTACAATTGTAAGAAGCACTTGCTAGTTGTAACGCCCACGTTCAATTAACGCACACAACTTGTTTAGCTTTATGCACTAGGTATTAGCTTGTTCCATCTCACAATTAACCACGAACGCCATACACCTCAATCATTTAGAATTCACAGGAGGTGGTATTTGGTTGTAACTCGGAATGCTCCACCTCACCTTTGTTTTCTTAGTCGATTCGTTCGACACTCGAACACGCTCATATTTTGGACAAGTCTCTTTAGCCAATTTATGGGAAACTTGTGGCTGCAGACAAATTTTGCTTCGGAGGTAGTGGAGTGCTTTTTTAAGGTGTAAGCCAAAAAAGGAACATCGTTTTCGTGTCGCTTGATACTGACTCATTCCTCAAGCATGTGCGCTTATCCGCGCGTGAGGCTTGTCGTGCGCAATGTGGAGGCTGGTGACTTGGGTTGTAGCAACCGCCTGATGGTTGGTTGTAAGCCGTTTTGAGCCTACACGAGCGCTCAGGTGTTAGTGAAGGGGAGGTGGGAGGACACCCAGTTTTACTCTAGGCTGGTCTGATAGCAGCTCTCTCAATTTCCTGTGTTTGCATCCACGAAGTAAAACTAATCGTCTGTCTTTTGCACCTCCTGATCGCGATCACCATTAACGTATTTATCACTGAATTACTCGAGGCGTTGTGTCCTCTGTTCTGTGTTGATGCTCTCTGTGCAATGTACTGCATTTTGCCTGTTCCCTTGCATCACCTGGTAAGCTTATACACTAGCCAACTCATAGTTGTCGACTAAATGACATGCTCTCTCATGAAAACAAACATTCTAGTAAGAATATAATTTGTCTAAAACCAAACGTGGTGTAATCTCTCTGACGACAGAAACACCACTTGGACGTATGCTTCGATCCTGTTATGCCACACACCTGAAAGTCTGAATATTTGATTTTCCCCGTTTCCCGCGTCTTTATGAGACAATGATTGACCTTCTGCACCAATCTCCTCACGTCAATTGTATTCTTTCATTACTGGAAAAGTAGATTGATTGGCAGCTAACCTTTGCATTTTCATAGTATGTTGCACCTGGATCAACGCACATTACTAAACGACATTTCTTTCCAAAGTCTTATCTTGCAATTAGGCGAGGAAAATCCCATTAGGATGCACCTCAAAACCACCAATTTTAGTCATATTAATTATGGCTTAAGTAGGCAGTGCTTTATTCAGGCACAACGCTTTTTTTCATAATGGGAATAAATCGACGGAACACTCGATTCTGGTAATTGAGGGTGGTTTTGATGCATTCCTTTTTAACTCGCTTGTTCAGGTGATTCATCACGGTGTGCGTGCGCGCGCGTTCACGTTAGTGCACGTGCAACGGGGATGGGAGGATGGGGGTTAGGCGATGTGGTTTCAGTTCCACCTCTTCCCCACGCGCGCACACACACACATTCACATCTGAGGGGTTTGATGGGGTGTATCGTCTCGTCAGTCGTTCAGGCTTAGTTGTGCCCACGTGTTGAAAATGTAGCTTTTTTCTTTCTTGTTGAACGTGGCATGTACAAAGCAGCAATTGATAGCGCTCTCATTTCCATCCTCTCCGTCTGCCCTTTTCATAATTGTAACTGCCGTCTTGAAGTGATATCTTAGGGTTGTTTTCTTCTGCTGGGAATTTATACAAGCCTCTGCAAGCGTGGATGAAACATTTAAATAGTAGAGTGGGTCAACCTTGAGTTCCCAACTTCTCAAGCAACTGTCTGAACTTCTTAAAAATACTTTATTTGTGGTCACTCGACTTAAGCCTTTCAGTCTTGGGTCGACTAGTAAGCACATTTAACTTGCTCAGGGGATTAGTAAGTTGGGGTCATAATGCTGTCGTCAACCCAGGATGTGGGTCGCTCAATACTCCCTTGGCGTCCGTTGTGCGCGTTTAATCTAACCGAAAGAAAGCCGCTTGGGGACGGTGTGAAAAGGGAGGTGTTCTCACCGCGTCCAATGCGCTAACAGTTCATAAGTGATTAGTGTACAATCACCGGACTTAACAGTTAGTTTAGCGGGCCTTTGTGGGGAACATTTGACATTAATTTTGCGGTTGGCTCTCATACGTGCAGTACTTTTGGGGTTATTAACAGATGGTTTTACGTATTTCATATGATCAGGGCATATTTTAAGTAACGCCATAAACATCCAGTCGGTGCTGAATTAGTTTACTCTCTTCAGTGGTGTTGAGAGTGTGAAGAGTGTAAGTACATCCTCACTTTTACCGCAGCTCACAATCCTCGACGCGAATGACAATCCTCCCCGATTCGACCTGGACCCCGATTCCACTCAAGTTTCGGAATTCGCTTGTCGTCGTGAGGTGACAATCACCGCAATCGCTCCCACTGACTCCTTCGTCCTTCAGCTCCTTGCTTCTGACGTTGACGTCAACGACACTCTCACTTACCGTGTATTGCCATCGAGCGACGAAATGTTCCATATCGATAGCATGAACGGATCCGTCTATTGGCGACCACCTCAAACGCCCGATGGGCAGAACAGACTGGCTAAAGCCCTCCTTGCCTTCGAGGCCGGCAACCGTGGAGATGGTGCCGGTCTTTCATTCGAGGTGAGCCTACGCAAAATGTACGACGTGGCCTTCATCTAAATGGCCGAACCGAAATTTGTACTGGTGATAGAGATACTGCTGAGCTTGTTAGGCACAATAATTGTAGTTTGTTATCAACTCTAACCATCAGGAATTTATCTTAGTCCGGTGCAGCAAAGTGATTGGGCTGTTGTCTTAGCCTAAACTAACGCAATTTCCTCATAGGTTGAAGTCTCTGATGGGATTCACTTAGCAACCTGTAAGGTGGATGTGAATGTGTCACCTGACAACTGGAACGCACCCCACTTCCCTCCAGTTGGTGGTGGTGGTGGACGGCGAGTCGAGGTTTCTGAAGCTCTCCCTGTTGGAAGTCACATCGTCCAGATCGGTCCAGCTCTAGACGCGGACATCGGGCGGTTCGGAGAGATCACCTACACCCTGCTTAATAACGCCAACCACACTTTCAAACTTGACCCAAAAACAGGTAATCTCTCTCCTCTGAATGGTTCGTGCGTTTGTTGAACTTAAAAATTTTGTTCCGTCGGTTAAGTGAATGCTTGATTCCTTACCTAATTAACTCACTAAGAGTAGCATATTTTCTCTTTAAAATGTCAGGCGACCTGACGCTGGTGGCACCCTTGGATCGCGAAACGACCGACTTTTATGCGCTCACAATAATGGCCTCTGATTTGGGCGGTTTGTCGGACTTCACAACTCTCGATGTCGTCGTGACGGATGCCAACGACAACGCGCCAGTAATGGAGCAAATCAGATACGAGGTGAGGCACACCGTACTCCCCGGGTCTTCTCTACTCACACTTGATCCCAAATTGTCTTCAGCTAACTAGACAACAAAATTTTGTGACAAGTGCATCTGTGCGGGTGCGTTATGAGGGTAGAGGATGGTATAGGACGAACCCCCGTCCAATTTGCCTGATTTAACCCTAGCCTCTTGTTTGGGTCGCCTATTCTGACTGTTAAGTATTGCCTGCATCCGAGGCGTGCACGGCACTTCACAGCATCATCTGTCGATTTTCCTCAGTTGGTTTGCATCTAAATGTGTAAACGAAGTATAGGGATGTGGACACGCGTGTTGGTTACGTTAGGGGATTGTTTGTGTCCAACTGTTTCCGTTCCGCCATGCTCTATTGTATCTTGTTACTGAGAGTGACTCATCGCAGGTCTGTCGGCTTTCCCTAAATCCGCCAACTCATGCGCAAAGCTTTTTCCTCACCTGCCTAATCGGCACAACGCAACGAGACGGCAGATCTCTCGTGTCTACAGCCCTCCTCACTCGACACGAAGGATGTCACGTGGTTGGATTACTCGGTTATGCGTCTGTGCTTTGTTGTCGAAGCGAAATATCTCCAGCATTGCAGACGTTGCGCTCTTGAATTCTCACTGTGTCAAGGATGTCCCGAACCCAGACTGTGTCCCGGCAAAATGAAGCATTGGTGCGGCCAACAACCAGAGCACAGTGTTTTGTCAAATAACTTGTTAAGTGAAGTCGAAACAGTATCAAGTGAAATCGTTAGGCTCATGTATGCTTTCTTAGTTTAATAATCGCCACTTCAGTAATCCTACATGTACTAAACAAGGTTTAAAGTGCGGGGAAATTTACTTGAAGCAAAACAGCATCATTGTTTTTGGAAGAAACTATTGGCCATTTGTGACAACATTGCTCAGCGTATACAAAGCAAGTGATAGGTGACCAGGTTTATATTTGGGACTTTCAAAACAGATGCTTACTTTTTCAAAATCTACATTAATTGCTAATTTGAGGCAATTTTTGAGAGAATGACGGCCCTTCATATTTAGGTTTTCTTAAACTCACTTTCTTTCGAGTTATGAAATTGCTTTGCTGGGGTGTGTAGACGATCTCCCATGTGAAATGGGTTGATAACCTCTAACTTTAAGGAAGGACTTACAGTGACCACAACACTGTCCTAAATTCAAAAATCAGAAATTATCTCAAGGTAGAAAGTAGAAAACGCACTGGAAACCTTCAACAACAGTCTAATTAAAACATGTGTCATGGAATCACATGGTTTCACATGGACTGATTTTAAGGAATGAATGTGTGCCAACAATCAGGTCTCCAAATACACAATCACATGCAGTTTTCACGAACGCAGTCCTACTGAATGCCTAGTTGCCATCATTCCTTGTCTAACCTTCAGTTTGGAACGTACAGTCCTCTCCCACGCATCCCGCTTTATGTTATGCGTGGTTGCGGAGAGGTGAATGTTTGTTCCGACTTCAGATGTTGAATCGTCGTCGACGTCTAATTTTCACCACTTTTATTTTGTTTGTATTTATTAATTCAGTGTGTTTTTTTATCCTTTGCACCTCGTTTCTGCGTCTTCGAATTAATTATTACCCATTTTGTTATCTTTTGGGCCACTAGGCAAACGATCGGGTATTCTGCACTTGCCTTAATTTGATTCGCTGTTGGCATTCCCTCTCCACCCGAAGTGTTGCATACTCATGTGTTTTACGTTCACCGCATCTATCATGGTAATCGCCCTGTAAAAAGACGGATTTTGACATGCACTGGCACAGAGCTTAATGGCTGCTCGGCTGAAAAAGAAGGGCAAGGCACGAAGGCGAAGACCAGCGCACTTTTTGCTCTGAATCTTCTTCCACTTGGGGCCTGCATCTAGCCGAGTGGCAGCGTTGATGCCTCTTCCCTCAAAAGTAAACTAAACGAAAACAAAAGGCGCGGGTGCAAGATGGGGACCGCAGGTGTTGTGCGTTTGTTGACGGCTAGTTTATGTGTTTAAAATAATGGTGTCGGTGATGGTAGCTGAAATGTAGAAGAACATACTAAAGTGCCCCTTCCTCTAACTGTTTAAACAAGAGTCTGTTTTGCCGTAAACTCGAGACCTACCCACGCACGGTGCAGTAAACGTACTGCCACATAAAGAACAGGCTTTGCTGTTAGATTCCAGACAGGACCTGTGCCTGTCTGAATTTGGGACAACTCATTATCAACAATCGTGTGTTCTCTGTCCATTCGCACGTTAATCAGCCTACCACACACTTGTGTGTTCGACTTCGTCAAATCCAGTGGCATGCGTGAACTTTGGGGATTTGCGAAGAAATCATTACCGCCGCACCCGATTCTTCGCCTGGCCCCCATGTCACGAAAGGGCAACTTCTTCTTTACATGTGCGCTAATTTCTCCCCACATTCTTCCCTCAGTCCGCCTCCGTAAATCGCTGGAAGACCGTCAAAGTATCGTAATCTGTGATCCTTTCGGCACCCACCTGTAGTGTGTGATCAGCCCAAGGCATGCCTGCAAGCCCTAAAAAGTGGGGCAAGCGCGTTAACCTTTCTCCTGCCCCCCACCCCCTCCTGGCCAACGCGTGAGCAACTGGCCCGGCAGTTTTGCGGGGTGCGACGCGATTCACGTAGTGAATGGCATTTCTGTGGTTGGCATTTTTCCGCCGCCTCGGCCAACCACCCACATGTGTTGTGCAATGCACGGTTACTCCAAAGGTCAACTCACACTAATGTGCATGTATTTGTTCACAGGTTGTCCAAAACACAGACAACTTGTTTCAATGTACTATAACCTGGATAATTAATGTCCACCTGGCGCTAAAACACAAAACTCGTTGCGATAGAGCAGGTGAGTCAAATAGCGGTCGCCTCACTTTAACCAAACAATTATGAATTCTTAAAGCAACTCCACAGTATTTCACTGTCACGATTTGTGCAGTTATGACTTGCACTTTCTGCGCACTTCAAATCATCTCAGTTGTGACACCGCGAATTAAGGGGTAGTTTTGCATTATTTGAAAATGTCGCGCAATTCAGTTCTTATTCACGCATCGAATGTGTCTGTGTAGATTTGCAGAATCGTCGGGGTAAAGGCACTAGCCGTTTTTGAGCGATTTTTTGTAAAGCATGTTGTCATCTCTACTTAGTTCCACGTTTTTCCTGCCGGTATGAATTTGACCAGCAGTCTCACATTGTTCTCTTGCGTCATTTTGGTCGGATAATTAATTATTTTCTATTCATAAATAGTGATACAAAGGTAAACGTGATCCAGCAAAAGTATTCATATCAAAGAGGTCGAACTCGCCTGTGGAGCTAATTGGCAGATCGTCTCCTAAAACAGCTGCTGTTGTTCAATCACCTTTAGATCACTTTTTCGCCCAGCGAGTACAGCGGCAACAGGTGGATGACATTTGTGCCAGCCGGGGAGCTGCGTCTTCCACTGCGCATAAGTGCTCACGATGCAGACACCGGCGCCAACTCCCGAATAACCTATCGTCTGCTAACGCAGCACACCAACTCAACTGCCTTTCCATTCGCCATTGACTCGCAAAGTGGAGATATTCTCTTGACGAAACCGCTGACGCCCGGCACCGGTGACTTCGGCTTCTTCGTTGAGGCCTGTGATCAGCCAGAAGGCGCGAGGCCACTTTGTTCCGAACCGGTGGGCGTAACCATCTACATGGCTGACGTGGAGCTTCCTTGGAAGGTTGCTGCCTCTTGCAGTGCTGTGTCCGTCACGGAGGTAGGTCTGACCGAGTAAATGCCACCCCGTAAATTTGGTCCCCTTGCAACTCGAGTACCCCAAATGTCATCAACTTTAGTTAATCTGATGAAACGTGCATACCATGAATGAAAGTTTTGTGTAGTTGCGTGATGCAAGCACGTTAATCTTTTAAATCACAAAAGATAGTTGAACTTACGTTGGGTTCGTGGAGGTGTTTTCCGAAAGCGTAATTAATATGCGGTGATTAGTTGAAATGCTCCTTACAACGGTTTATGAACCATGTGTTTTTATCTATTACTGACAACCATAACTGATGCTAATTAACAGTTCTAATGGACTGGCGCATATGTTTTCACTGAATATTGTTGATAAATTGGATAATAATGTCCCCTATCAGCGATTTTGGCGATAACCACGCATTTGAAAAACCACAGTAGGTAGGAAACTGCTAGCAGTGCAGGATTTTTGCTTAGAGGAACAGAGTTGTGGGTGAACCTGTGTGTAAATCTTTTTTCGGTGTTGTCCAGTGCGCTGTCGAACAGCAGTTCGGTGCTGCAAAGCCAGAAAACAATTTGTGCTACCCTCGATTAGCGGGTTGGGTTGTGTGATTGTGCACTGTGGCAGCATCGTGTCTGCATCAGCGATGATATCAGTTTATTGACATTTTCGAGTGTTCCAACACACGAAATGGAATTTCGTTCCGCAAATTCGCCTGTTGTGCAATCACAACTCGGCGAGGTTTTGAGTCGCTGACACAGTTGAAGGGAGAATGTCCGATGCCAGCGTTGACGGATTCAAAGTACCTTGTCCCGTTCTCCAGTAGTTTCACGCGTTGTCCCCACTAGATACAATCGATCGGCTAATAGGCTTGAAAACCTCATATCGCTCACAGAATGACACCGTTATCATCTTGCTCCCCTCCCCTGAGAAACACGTTTCACCCAGGAAGGTGTAGCTGTCGTGAATCTTCTCGAACATCACAACAAAACTGGCTAACTTCGAACTGTGGTTCACCTTTGCTACTAAAACTGAGTCAGGTGTCTGGATGTTCTCGCTGGTTGAGTGCGGTGTTGCAAGGATACGCGATCATGCGATAGTCACTTTTAAATTGGTGGTGTACTTTTGTCTGCTGCCACGTTTACATCTAGACATGCAGTTACAAAATATATCGCAGGTCAGTGTGTCAGAAAGACCCATGCACACATAAACCACGCCGTCATATCACTGAACGTTGGCGAAGCGCTCCAGATAAACACATAATTTCATTTTTTTTTCATTGGGTTTCACGAAATTCCATCTTAGAATGAGTCTCGATTACAAAACCTGCTAAAATTGCCCGACTTCCTGTAGCACTTTGTGGTTCTTAGGCTACTTATGACCTGGACGAACCGGTTGCCCGTTGCCAACTCACAAATGGTTCCAGCGTAGCGGGTACGTGGTCACTTCTGGGCGCTCGTGATTCCCTCAGTTCCTTTATAATCGATCCCCAAACCGGCGTCATCCACGCCACTCGCCAGCTCGACTACGAGGCGCAGCCCTCACACGACCTCGTCGTTCAGTATCGTGTTTCCCCTAGCGACACCGACCTCCGCGCTCCCCTCATCGCCGTAAGTCGCGTGAGTATTGAGGTGGAGGATGTCAATGATTGCTCGCCCGTCTTGCAATCGGATCTCAAGTACGTCTTACACACACGCAACCCTCCTACTTACGGCACGGTTAGTAATCCGTTTTAATTTAGATCACGAATCCGCGTGCCTGAAAATCTTCCCCCTGGTAAACGTGTTTACCGATTTGTTGCTCATGACTGTGATGCCGCTGATAAGGGCCTTCTATCGTACTCTCTTCGACAGAAGTCTGGCTTTATTTCCGACCCATCGTTCATTCCATTTTCAATCGATTCCGACGGTTGGGTGATGGTAACTGGATCAATTGATCGCGAAGCAACACCTCTATATGAGCTCACTGTGAGTGTCATTAATGTGTTTGTGCTTTTTTTCCTATCAACACGCATTCATTTGTGGTAATTTTAACTAGGTCACGGTGTCGGATACTTTTGACCACACCTCAGTTGTCTTCCTCACAATTGAAGTCTTCGATCTAAATGACACCCCGCCTGAATGGCAGGCCCGCGGAGAAATCGCTGAGGACTCGCCCTCCTCTGAAATTCATGTCCTAGAAAACCAAGTGCCAAACCAACCGGTTTTTACGTTTCCGATCAAAGACAGCGACTCTAGGTCAGACAGTGCTCTCATGAAGTTTTATCAAGTTGGAGGCAGCGTCCAGCAATTCGCCATTTCAACGACTGGCAAGGTGTATGTGCGGACTCCGCTGGATGCAGAATCGTCTGAAAGTTACGTGTTGCTCGTAAAAGCTTTTGATGGCGTTCATGCAACCAGCCGCCCGTTTGAACTTAAAATTCTCGTCGATGACATCAATGACAATTCCCCTGTTTGTCATGTCGTGAGTTTCTCGCTATACACTATATACTTAAAAATCCATAAGTAGGCTGTATTTTAAATCGGCATCTCTCTGCACTAAGCCCGACCGGGAGACCGAGGTTTTGGAATCAGCCCCACCTGGTACGGTACTCTTCCGTCTAAACGCCACGGATGCAGATGTTCTCGATGAACACTCGGTCCTTACTTACCATCTTTCGGAGCGTCAAGATGACGTCGCCGTCTTTAATGTCGACGCCAATTCCGGAGTTGTAACCTTGGCATGGAAATTGGACTACGAGACGAAAAAATCCTACTTCCTGAAAGTTGACGCTAGGGACAAGGATAGTCAGTTTTGTCACTACAACCTCCACGTTTACGTTCTGGATGTCAACGATAATGCACCCGTTTTTGAGCAACCAATCACAATCACCCCGGTTCCTGAAGATGCCCCGGTTGGTAGCTTGATAGGAAAAGTTCATGCGACGGATGCCGATTCCGGTAAGCAACATCTTTAACCAAATAAGATATGAGTTCTCATTGGATATCGTGGATCCAGTGTGTATTTCGCTACCTTTTACTTGAAAAAAAGTAATAGGGATGATATGGATGATAAAATGAAGTTTAATCTCAATTGGCATGTAAAGTTTAAATCAATTTAGATAATTTAAAAGACCATTTCGCCATTAGTGTGATGCACTCAAAATGTGTAATTGATTGTTTTTGTCAAATCCCACAACTTGAAAAGCCCGTCACTTCCTCGATCTTCTGCTTTAGTTTAAATGCTCCCCTAAAGCCAATCAGAACCAATCCCTTTTTCAGAGGTGGTTTGCGTGCTCGTATGCATTCCTAGCGTTTTCATTGGTCCTGCCCTGCTTGATGTGATTTTAGTCGACGCGAACGGTCTAGAGTACAGTCTCGCGACGCCAACAAACGCCAATTTCTCCGTGGACAAGAGCTCAGGCCTTCTCCGCGTGGCTCAGCCGCTTGACCGCGAGACACTCGCGGTGCACGAGCTCGTCGTTGTCGTCGCCGACGGAGGTGCTCTTCAGCCCCGCAGGCACCCCTCCCACCGCCCCCATCGTCGTCACACGGCGACCGCCAGCGTGACGATCCGCCTCGTGGACGTGAACGACTCGCCGCCGCAGTTCACCGAGCCTCGACCGCACGCCAGCGTCTCCGAGCTCACACCGGTCGGGAGCCTCGTCATGCAGCTGACGGCCATCAGCTTGGACGAGGGCGAAAATGCTGTGGTGAGGTATCGACTGCTCGAAGACCAACCGGAATTCACCCTCAACTCTACCACTGGTACGTTCCTTCCAATTACCCCAGACTCAGTCGCTTTTTAAAGGATGTACCAGGCGGTAGAGTCTTACTCTGTAGACACCTTTCTGTTATTCGACTCAATTGCTAAGGTGGAATTTTATCCCTTAATCGATTGCGCTTAATAACATGAGTTTTACTGGTATATATAGCTGTTTTACGGCTTTGAAACCAATGCCAATTTAGCGGTGTGATATGCCGTACCTCTCCTTTTGTCAGATGCTCTCACTGCTGACACGAGGAGCTGGTGGGGCCGCACTCAACCTGTTTTCAGGTCTGTCGGGGTTTCGGGTAGCATGACTGCGGCCTCGTCTACAAATGACCTCAATATCTATCGATCTGACTTGAATGGCACTCATTCAGAACGACTTGGCACCGCTCCCAGTCAGCCACGACCATGTTTTGCCTTCACTAACCTCGGTGAAACGAAATAAGTCGTAAATCATGTGACTATGTCTGACACCGAATCAAGGAATTGATTTATTGTTTAAACACAGGCACCTTCACACCTGGCCATGTTTTTATTGCTAGGGTTTTGTGTGCACTTGGTTTGCCGGGCTGTCAATGCACGTCCACCACATCTGCCTAAGCAAGCCCCTATTTATTGATCATCCCGTGAACTTTTACCTTTACTACCCCACATCTGCGTCACCCATCGACATGAATACTTCACAGCCTCTCTTTGCCACTAGGCCTCCCTACTAAGTACGCTCGCCAACAAACATTACCCCTACGTGCACACATCTACAGACGCTATTTGGTTGAGCCACCTAACGACCAGTTGGATCCTCATTGTGTTAGGCGCTTTCATTGTCCTGGGGAAGACATCGGTTGCTCCGACATGGGTTCGAGTCCCTCATTTTTAGGAAGTCGACTTCGTTCACTAAATTGGCGTCGTGATGGACAAAATGGCCGGTCCCAACTACTGCATTTTGTATGTGTCAAATCAAGTTACAGACGCAAAACTATTAAAACAAACAATTTACATGAGCTTTGATCGACTCTAAAATCTCACATACACATTATCAAAGTCATCACAATGTTCATCTGGGCATAAAATCTTGAAATCTTGAACAAGCAATATGCATTACTCAGGCTCACAAGCTGCAAGTAAGCCTAATTCGAGTCGTGTGTCGAAGATGGCCGTGTTACGCTGCGTGTTGTACTGCTTTGGCAAAGTACATCTGGTTTTAGCCGGATCTCGCTAAGAACAAATTTAATACTCACTTTTTGGAGTTTTTTTTCCCAATTTTAAAGGTCTAACTACCCCGTTCAAGTCTAACGCAGTACTCTAATTTTCATTTCAAAAACAAATGTTTTACTTTCTTGATTTCCGGAATCAACAGTCCTCTCATAGAGTTTCATCTCAGAACCGTCTCAGTGTGAAATATGGGCAGCTGGTGTTAGATGACGTAACTGCAGATGTCTAATTTTTTGTGTTTTGCGGCTTAAATTATTCGGTATTTATGTCTTCCGAAGACAGCATGTTTTCCGAAAGAAGAAATGCATGAGCGAAATTTCGTGCAAGCTACTAGTGCATTTACTGTTTATGACGTAGTTACTTGTGTCAAGAAAATTAGGTCTCACTTCTTGTAATAAAAATCCCATGCATGTACAATAAAGTACGTGGGAATCCACCGATCCGAAGCCACAGGCCCACACGAGGTCGATCATTGCAGCACGTCAAAATGTTTCCAAATATTATTCCTTGGTGCTCCTGCAGTCAGGCTGCATTTGTAACCTCGACTGCTTTTAAAAATCCGAAAATATTGGTGGATTTCAGCCTCCACTTACCAGATCTGTTGGGCTGCCAATCCGCATTATTGTCATGCACACACTGGGTTTTTTGTCTTCCATAACTGGATTATTTATGACCACATTGACAGCCTTCAACGTGTGTGTAGCGCGTAAATGTTCATCGTAAATTTTACCTTATTGCATTAAAATCTTGTAATGTTTAAGAAAAACATGGCCTTAAGCAAATTTCTTAAAAAAACTAACCTTTGTAATTTAATGAGCACTGCATGTGAATGTCGCAGTCCTGCCAATTCCACCTCCTAAGGTTTAAATCAGTCCCCGTCAATGATTAGCGGAAAACACCGAAATCAACAAGGAATTTGGTTTTAAGAAAATTCAGCAGAAAGTCATGTTGCCTCAGAGTGTAGCTCACTGATGAGCTGAGTCGTGCCACCGGATTTCCTCTTACCTCTGTATTTAGGCGAGACACCTTGTGAGGTAGGATATTCGACTCGCAAATCAGTGGCCACAAATTTGACATTTCTAGTTTCACCAACCACAATTGCAGTTAGCCCAACTTCTATTTGCCCAAATATTTGTACCCATTATGGTGGTTGTTTTTCCCTACGCGATGCTTATTCTTTTTTGTACGACGGATTCCCGCGATCAGAAAATTTCTGGCTTTATTTGTCCCTGTGGAATCCCTCGTTCGCCTAAAGCCCTAAAACGTCGCTCAATCGTCCTTACGGCAGATAAATTTGAAAGGGTTCATTTCATCTGCTTATTTTAGGTAGACAGGACAAAAGTTAAATTCAAAAGATACAGTCAGTGTTAGAATATTTGTGCCAAAAGCCCATATTAATCTTCTCACTTTATATTTACCCTTTTATTGTGAAAACAAATAAATGCAATCTGTAAATCCTTCTGAAATCATCATCGCACACGGGTTTGACGTTTTCTATTAATAATAAGGTATGTAAACATGACCTTAATGCTTAAATACCATCTAACTGTGAAATTTAAGCCTGCAGTAGGTCCCGGTGCGGTTTTGAAAACCACACCAGGGCCGAAAATCTACATTGACACAGCCCGACCGAAAAAAAGTCAGAAAATGCAGATGGCGAGTCGCTCAACTAATTTATTGAAGCAGTAGCGAGGTGTGTCAGTACAGGATACCAGGTGCGTTTATATAGATCTGCTAAGCATCGATCTCTGAACAAACGAAGTTGCGTGAAGTGCATTCACGAAATTCGATTGATTCGTTTTCGCGCATGGCTGCTAACTGTGCTCGCTTGTTGCTCGGTGCAAGGTCCTTGCAAAGACAAACCTTCACACTTTTACAAATTCATAATCAAGTATATTATCTGACAATTATAAATGTGTTCTACTGAGGAGGAAGGTCCATGTGACCAGCATGTACTGTTGGAGCCCAATATGGACTCATTTATCCATTGTATTTTGACCTTAATGCTCAACTACCATCTAACTGTGAAGTTTAAGCCAAGCCAAGTCCTGGATCTAGATCAGGAAGTACTACTGTATAAACTCGAAACACACGACAGTGAATTGAAAGCCCTCTGGTCAATTTAGGTGAGCTTTACCTAACCAGCGCCCTGGACTACGAGCACACTCCGCGCTTTTTCCTGACCATCGAGGCCAAGGACGGGGGTTCACCACCGCTGAGTTCCACAACCATCGCGACAATCAACGTGATCGACGTTAACGACAACAGGCCATACTTCATCGGGCAGGATTCGCTGCCCCTCGCAGACAACCACACTGCTTCCACCGACAGCCATGTTGGGCTATTCACTTTCGAGGCCTACGAGAACAGTCCAGTTGGGACGCAGATTGGTCGGGCAAGTGGACATTATCGTAACACTGCCTCTTGTTCGCGTCCTTCGTGTGCCCGTGTCTACGTGAATTCAATTTTATTTTTCTAACATGGTATTCCTACACAAATTGATTTGCAGATTGAAACCAATATTATAGGTATCGCGACGTTATCATCAAAGTTGTTTAGTACTCTGCAATGTTATGAGATTTGTTAGTTCAGGGTCGACTACAGTTATGTGGTCCATATTTACCACCACACCACTTTGCTGACTACAACTCCGCATCTTCTACGTCGTTGGCTCCTTGAATCTGCATTAAGAATCCCAAGCAAAGGCAAAGTTATAGCAAAGAATGTTTATGTTTGGATAATGTCTACAACTGGGCCACTTATTTTAAATATCAGATGTTCAACGGAGAGCCGATAGATCCTATAGTCAGCTCTGTAACCAGTCAGAAATCTTTAATTGGCACAGCCGATTGCATTCGCAGTCCAACTGGGCATATTGCCAATAAGGGTGATCCACCTTACCAACATGAGCCTTCAATGTCTTCTTATTTGGCTCAGTTTTGCTTTTTTTTTCACTTGCTCTCACATGCCTTCTTGGTAATTTCCCTATTATGTCTACTGGAGGAATGTGAAACTTGATGCTTCTCCACAGCGTCTTCATTTCGAAAGTTTGTAGGTTTAAAAGCTAATGCACTCAAAAGAAAATTGGCTTTTAGTGAGATATTATCAGTCTTTTTTACTCTTGTCCGTGCACTGCGCACCAGTTTTTATCGAAATCGAGACTGTTTTCAGGCTTATCTTTTTTTCTCTCTAAAACCTCTGCATGACACTTTCCTGTCGAATGGGTGAAGACTAGTCCCTTTAGTGCCACGTGCCTGCTCCTGTGATTCGACTCGATATCAAGGCCACCACGGCATCCGCACCTGCTACGATGCTTGGAACTCCCTCCCATTTCTTACTACTCGATGCACTTTGATTGTTTCTCCTTCCATTCTCATTATTTAAGTAAATCTCTCGTTGGGTTGACTTAAGTGATCAGTCGCAAACGTTGTTACCTCCCAGCAATACCTCTTCACCCACCCAACCCCGCTTCCGTCATGATGTTTGGTACTCCCGCCCATACTGGCCTTGGCAATTTGACTGACAATGACAACTCCCTGATTCGGTGGTGCAGGTGGAAGCAACTAGCACTTCGTTTCTTCATTGGTCAGGCTGCTACATTCTGTGGTTATTCAGCGTCGTCATAACCTTGGCTGAGACTCGACTGCTTTTCACACCTGCTAGTCAATGCACATTTTGGTTGAATTTGCGTCAACTAAAATGGTCGCTGTGTTTCTAGTAGTGTTCTGACGCTTTGAATGCATCTGTTAGTTGTTTAAGCCAGTGCCACCGGGACTGACTTCTGGAGCGTGGTTTTGTCCGACAACTCTGGTGGTCATTCCGATTTCCACCAAACTTGCTACTAGTAATCGTATTAAATAAGTTAAAAGGAAGCCGCAGGGTCGATAAATCAACAGATTGTTTTACTGCATGTTTCCGTTTCCCATCAAAGTGAATCGAAAGCGGCGGAAAGCGTATAGAAAAAAAAATAAAATCATCCAGTCGGCCAACGAATAAACTTTACAAGTATAGCAGTGGAAGTCGACTACTGTTGAAAAGCCATGTGCACAATAACTTTTGTCTTCTCATTGTTATTTAGACAGATCATTGTGTGTGGAAGCTCGTATGCTCGCTTTTCATCCTCACACTTCCCAAATGATGAACTCTTGGTGTATTTCCTTCTGCAGATAACAGCTGGAGATGCAGATTCCGGTGTGAACGGCCGTCTTTCATACGCATTTTGCGACCCCAATCGACAGCCCGATGTGGTGTTTACATACCCCAGCGCTCCTCAGCCTCCGGCAGTCTCCCGTCTCTTCCGCATCGGGGAGTCCAAGGGCGAACTTTCCTTCCTCTTTACACCCGATCGGGAAGAAGTGTCAGAGTACCGGTTCGCTGTTTGCGTCTCCGACCACGGCGACCCGGTGCAATCGGCGATGACTGAGGTCCGGGTCATTATTCGTGACACAAACGACTGTCAGCCGCACTTTGAGAGGGGCAACTTCGAGGTTTATGTCCAGGTAAGGTTTGCTCCCTTTATCTTGCGAGTTGTCAAGCATGACCATTTTTAACCTTAATCTCAGCATGTCTGTGATGTGACCAATCCTCTAACCCTCACACCAATTCCAGCACATTTTGGGATCATCCGATTAAAAATAGAATGTCTCATAATTTCCCGGACCGTTAAATCGATTGTATATTTTATACAGTCCTCCATTTAGTGTTTCGGTGCAATGGTTTAACAGGTCATTACTTACTAATGGTGAAATATCCCCACGAATTTATTGTATCAACTTCTATTCTAATCTACATAAGATTTCTAGGCATGTGCTCGTTGTGCCTCTCATTTGCCTGCCATAGTCTCGTTAAATTTGCCTCATATTGGCCAGGTGGAGTGTGTTTAAGCAAATTTTTAATTTGATAAGTGGTATTTTTGTCTACCTGTAATTAAATTTGCCATTTTTAGTTTCGGTTTTTAAGTTTTTGCATAATATTAACGCATTTGTTTGTAATTAATTTCATGTTTTTAATAACTTGCTTTTGGATAAAACGGAGAATTTTCAGAAGGAAATGTGTGTCCCTTCCAGCATAAATTTCTAACAAGGCAGGTTTAAAAATACGCGTTAAACTTAAGGAAATTTTCAGGAGATTGATGGGCATGCTTTTAGGTGACACTGCCTGTTAAAAGAATGATAGTGGTCTTGAATCCTTAATAATATGCAATATTACAAACTTAATGAATCTGTTTGTGCCAAGTTATTACTTCCTTGGATTCTGGTTTTACTTTTGATGCCTAACTGTAACGTTGTGAACATTTTCTATTTTTTGAAGAAGGAAAGTAATCGTTTTCCTTCCTACCTTCTGCACAGGTCGATCGCAATGGAAATATTGTGGCTACGAATGAACCAAGCGTGAGTCTTCCACTTTAACTTTGATGTCAATTTTAAGCATATTTTTGCTTTGTGCTCACTGTTTGTTGGCTGACGAAACCGCCTCGTGGATAATTTAGGGAGTACAGAACTCGCTTTTCGCCCGCAGCATTTTGCTACGGGTACCTCTGGTCAAATTTTATTGCTTACCCAAACAATGCTTGTTAGTGGGATTTCGTGGCCTACCCCAGCGTTTGTGGTTCGTGTGTGTGTGTGGGTCTCCGCAAGCGGGTCTCTGTCTAGTCACAGCACTCCTCGTGTCTGGCAAGCGCGCACAAAGGTGCCTTTCGTCCGCCGATACAGCAACCTGACTGGAAGGCTTGTTGAACCGTCAGTGGGACCCAAAAGTGTCTAGAACACGCCTCTAGACTTCTATGTGGAGTCGTTCTCCTTCTTCCTTCCAACAAAACTGCTCAGAGGCCAGAGTCTGTGTCGAACATAAAATAGGCTATTCCTTATTTATAGTAAAATATTTGAGTCTCGAAGGAGCTAATTCTAGGAAGGTAATTTGCTTAAGTTGGTTTTGGAAGTATACTTTTCCAGTTTAGGTATTGATTTGGTGTACGGAAGTGTGTTTGTGGATTCTTGTGTTTTTGTTTGAGAAAATGCCGCGCGCGTTATCAGTATATAGAACGTTTCGCCAATGATTCGCAAATATTCCCCCCATTTTATAGGACTTGAGAAACATCTCGCAGCTGAATGCCGATGAAGTTCTTTTGAGTCATTTGGCGGTGACGGATTTGGACACCTTCCCCAACGCAGGGCCGTTTAGGTGTGAGCTATCTGGATTCGTGGTGTCCCCCACAGCCCTCCGGGACAGTTCAGCACCGCTCTTTTCGGTCCGCTCGAACCCGACCCTCCCCTCAAATGACACCACAGCCCCACCCTCTTTCCGGGGGCTTGAGCCCCACCAGACGGGATTTTGTTCAGTTTATGCAGCACGCATCTTACCGGTGCGTCGAATGCCTAAATCGCGTTGCGTTAAAAGTTACCAAAGACTGACCTCCATTATTTTAGTCTATTTGGCGGATTAATAATTTACCACATGTCCTGTCGACTGTGCTAAATCCACAATTTTGAGCTTTTCACTTGCTTGATATGGTGGCCGATTCCATAAGTAAACTTGATCTAAAATCACTCTGCTCTGCTTTATTACTTGCAGCTCGGAAGCAAGAGTTTGGTAGTTCACGTCTATGACAACGGAATGACTGCTCTTCAGTCGACCGCAACACTTACAGTTCACGTTTCGCGTCAATCTAACCTACCTCCGGAAATCGTCAGTTCCAATTCGACTCTTGTGGTGTTTCGCAACATCACTGGATCCTCCTTGGGGCCTCGTTTTGACCTTGGTCATTCCATGACGTCCACCAAGTCCCAGAAGTTACATGACGTCCCGGTGATGCGAGTGACGGTCCGCGATCGGACGGCCTACGATCAACTTTTCTTCGAACTCCTCGAACCGGCGGCTCCACAGTTTGTGATAGATCAATACGATGGGAGTATTCGGTTGAGACCTCGGTTGGAGCCGGGGCGGTCCGTGACTGCGCCTCCTCCCCAGTCAGACCCCTCCGTCTCTTGGCTGGAGCCTGCTCTGCCGAAACTACCACCTGCCGCCCAAGTCAACTCTGGCGATTATAGGCTCCAAGTTAAAGTCACCAATGGGTCGCTTAGTACTAATGACACCATGTTTGTGAAGGTTTGTTCTGAGTTGTATTCTTAAACATTGCAAGAGTGAGCAAACAAATTCATGTTTGCACATAGGTCTATAATTCACCGGTTGCGATGGGTGGCATCACCTTGAAAACGAATTATTTAATTACCCTGAGCATCGATAATGTAGGCAAAAACTACAGATGTCTTGTTCCCAGTTTTCTAGACATAGAACTGTTTTTTTCTTCAGACTTATTGAAGCAGTTGTTAGGCCTAAATTTTTGCATTATGAAGTAGACGCACCTTTTAGGTTCTAGTTAGAGACCATTGTTTGGAGTGGATTTGCCAAAACACAATAAAATTTTTTGCTTAATTCATTGAACGAAATTTCACAGTGGATGAGAACTGGAGTCCAAACCGAATTTTATTTAATTTTTTTCCTTTTTCATTGAGTGTGACTGGTTAGGTGATGGTAAGCAGTAAGTTTCGCTAAATCGACTGGCATGCTGTTTCGTTTCTTTTTTCTGCATTAAACTGCAAGTGTTGCGACACTCTTCTCTCCAACGTGATACTTAAGTTGATGCAATTACCAAAGCTGGCAAATCTTCACTGCTCTAATCCAATTTAGTCGTGGTCGGTTTAATTTTGTGAATATCCTCGGACCTTGGCCCATGCATCGTGCGATAAGCGACGTTGGAACTGGAAACGCCATTGGCAAAACCGAGTCGTTTTTCACAAAAACAAGTCAGCTGGAAGCTGTTGAGGTGTTAAAAAACAAAATTTATTTTAGTTAAGGGGACTTTCTTAGCACTGGCCTTGTTTGTAAGTTGATTTCCATTGGTCGATTCATGTCTAATTGTAATATGAATCAGTGGGAGTTATCTTGAAGCGTCAAAGTAAAAGCGAACCGAAGTCCTTGCTTCGCTCAAGTTTAGAATCAAAATATAATCACGTCAAGTATTTCCTGCTTTGCCGTGGTTGCCGAAAATATACATAATCTTGCCTAACTAGAGGCTTGGATCAAGAACTTTGAAATTACCAATCTTAATTAACAAGCCTCTGACCATTTATGGGGCTGATGAGATGCTTGGGCTTGTACCCGGTGTATGTACTTAAAAAATGGAACGATTTAGACCGCAGGCACCTGATGCAATGAACAAAAGCCTTTTTCAGTAATTCCGGTTGCATCTTTATGTCAACCTGCAACTTTTTGTAAGAGACTCAGTGTCTTCTGTTCAGGTTATCACTGTAACTGAAGAGATGCTCGAATCCGCCTGCGTTCTCCACGTCTCTGAGTTGTCGCCAAACGAACTTTTCATCCTGCACCTTGACACAGTCATCAAGGAAGAACTAGCCCGGAGTCTCCTACTCGACCCATCCGCGCGCGATGCCTCGCTAAACAGCAACGTGTACATCATCTCGGCTCAGCAGTCGTCGATGTTTTTACGACGGGAGAAGCGGAGTGTCGGTGGTGGTGGCGGCGGTGGGGTGGATCTTCTAATCGCCGTCTACGACCCCTTGGAAAGAAGTTTCATCGAGCCGGGACACTTGGTTCAGAGTATTCACGCCATGCAAGCAAATCTATCACGCATTGTCGGACATCAAGTCCATGCTTTCAACAGCCTTTGTGCGCAGAAGGTACCTTTTCAGACAACTTGCTACCCTTCATTTTGCGGAAATTTAAATTTCTGCTGAGGCGTCTTCTTTGTCCAAGCTCGCTATCCTTATAAATATTTTTAAGTATATAACACCCATATAGCAACTTCCTGTCGGTAAAATTCGCTGTTGGTTTCCTTTTTGGCTACTCAAATTGGTCTTGCCGTCTCTGGTCCTTTACTAACTCCGTTTCACTGGGTTGATTCGAGTCTTCTACACACGTTTAAATGTTCTCTCCAAGTTAGAAAGACCAGCCAATGTGGCCGCTCCGCCTTTTGAAGGTGAGCTGTGGTCAAATCGTAGTAATTGGTGAATTTTCGCCGATGAAATCTGCTGACTTTAGTATGGTGCTGAGAGTTTCTTAAGGGCGCCCTGTCCTGAGTTTTCTTTGGATTCATTTGACAGTTCACAATTTACAAAGCCTTGGCAAGCGTTTTACTTGCTCTAAATTATCGTTTCAAAGTAGCTACACGATGAGATTTTAGCGCGATTATTTCTTTTTCGTGGGAGAAACGCCTTTATTTAACTAATCGTGAATGCATGACTTGAACGGTGCTTGGGCTTTCAATCCGGCCATGGTGATGCTCTTCAGGTAGCCAGCACGCGATGGAAAGCTGCCACTGACAGCTAACTTGGCGTTTACCAACACTTCCGCAAAAGTATTTTCCTGATGGACGGACATTATCAACTCATCCAATCTGTAAGCTGATTAGCACAACAGATGCACATAACGATGCATTATTTTTTCTTCGTTTGGGTATACTTCTTGTGGCACTTCATTGATGCTGGTGGGATAAGCGTGTTCATCCAGACGTCATTTCTGCTTTTACTGGTGTTTCTTGTTAACATTAACTTCGCGTGCATCTTCTGCCTCTCACGATGTCCAAATCCTTTGGTTTTAACCATCATTAGAAATGCGAGTCAGGGAGCTGCGTAACACGGGTCATTCTGGACGCGCAATCGGAGCCGAACGTCTTCGAAGTGCACGGTGTGAGCCACGTGAGCCCGCGCTTCGCCCTCCTCGCGACCTGCCGCTGCCCTGCCAACTTCGCAGGCGGCGCCTGTGACCGGCCCCTGAGCGTGTGCGCCTCGGTGGCCTGCAGGGCGCCCCGCGTCTGCGTGGCCTCCCCCACCGCCCCAGGCGTCCACGCCTGCGTGTGCCCGCCCCCCTTGACTGGCGCCAACTGCGAGGTGCTCAACCGCCCTTCGGCCGACCCCAAGGCCTGCTTCTCTGAGACCTGCTTCCAACAAAGAGGTAGGCGCCTTCTGTTGCTTCAACCGGGAAATTCCACTGCCGTCCTACTCTGTTCGGTTTTAATCAACCAGGCATTTGAACTAGTAAAGCATTTTCGAGGTGTCTTTGTCATTAGGAAGGTGTGAAAGCGGAGCGTTACGCGAATCAGATGAAACCATGCTGTAAATGCAACAGGACTGGGGATAAGATTGGATCAATTTAAAGGAGTATTGATTTGTTGCACTTCATTACCCGCCTTCACAGTGACATTTTTATTTAAATTAGTACAAGCTTGATGATTTACCGTGTCTTTTGTATGTACTTTGGTGTAATATTTCGTGATTCTTGATCAGCCCTTAAAAGCCGGCAGGTATCCCTCCAACTGTATTAGTAACCAACCTCGTAACCCCTTAGTTCTTTTCTTCTAGAGCGTTCAACAATTGGAATTAGTTTTTTAATTCATCCGTATAAATTTGGGATACTTAAATATATTAAGTCGGTGTTTAATATGTTAGTAAAGCAATTGCTGTATTTTTAACCTTCCCCTTCTTAATTAGTTACTGTCTTGCTAACTAACTCATCAAATGACTTCTCCGATGTTCTTTAAGACGCTCAACAAAATCTCTCACTGTGACTGGTATATTCGAGTAGCTTGGAAAAGTACGCCACTCCAATATTTTAAAGTAGAACGGAATTTAGCGAGGGCACTTAACTGTGTTTGTTTCACTTAAACTGCTGCATTAAAAGGCACTGCAGTGCGAGGCTCACCTGTTATCGAGTTGAGATAGCATCAAAAAGAGCAGTGAGGAGCTAATAGAATCTGTTACTAATTTTCGTCACATCCGCGAGGGTGTATTCAGCAGGTGTTTACTGCGAGCGATGTGACACCGCATTCATTAGTTCGTGTCGAGAGGTGATTTGTCAGAGACAGATTCCATTGCTATTACTGGGATTACCCTCTCTCTCTCTCTACTTTTGCATTTATCTGCATCTACTAAAATGTGTGGATCTAAGTGTAGCAGAACAGTTGGAGGAGCATTGAATATTTCAACGACAATTGCGAGTTTGCTGATCACAGACATTGTGCGACGTAAATTCGTCAATGCACGGAACAAATTTACGTAGATGTGAGGCACACAGGGCAAATATATCACTTCATATAGTGTCTTCGAAGCTTAAAACCTTATTAATTTTTCCTTTTAATGGGTGCAGGCGATTCAATCTAGTTCTGAGGTTGACGATTGCGCGGAAAGATCGTGTGCAAAGAGAACTGTATTTCAGCGCGCTTGATCACAACTTCATGAAGTTGAATTGCATTAAGTTTTCCTCTGTTTTTTTCCAAACTGAATGCAAAGTCTTGAAAATTTGGATCTCATTAAGAAATCAATTATGGTTTTCAGAAAATGGGCCACTTCAGTTTACTGGAGGCAGTTTTATTCACTGGCAAGTTGCTAAACCTGGTGAGCACAAAATCGAAATTGCATTTTCCATCCGCACCCGTCAACAAAGCGGACCCCTCTTGTCAATCAACTGGAACGTCCTGCGTTCACTCCGCATTCGTCTGATCGAGAACGGAAATTTGGCAGTGTCTCCTGTCGATTTCGTTAGCGGTGTCCCCACAACCGACTGGCTCGTTTCAGGTACCCCTCGGCTAAACGATGGCCACTGGCATCGGGTGAGGTTCACTCTTTTCGCAAGTGCTTCCGAACAATCTGGTAAATTATTTGACCTTGGTTTGGAAATTCCCAATAATCATGAATTGGTGCCAATCCCACTGTTTTCTTACAGATCTCCAATGGTGGGCTGAACTAACGATTGATGGAATACATACATACTTAGAAAATGTCGATTGGGCCCCTGGTGACACAGAGAGCCAGGATGTCCTGTTTGGTGCTGAATTGGTCCACGGATTCCGCCCTCTCCCTGAGGTTTTTTTCCCCAAAGACTGGGTCGCCACAACGCCTGATGAACCGTTGGATGCTGCGTGGCCAAACTTCAACTACTCCGCACCTCCGGCTGTATTGAGATCCGGTTTTGTCGGTGAGCCCTTGACAAAATCCAAGCAGCTTTTTGCAGTAGAAACACTTAAGCCACTGGTTTCTCACTTCTAGGTTGTATAAGGAACGTCCTTATTGATCGTGTGAAGCCACCGTACCAACTGGGTTTAACTCCCCAACAAACCGTGCTCTTCTCGCGTCAAAATCACAAACCAATTGCTGGAGTCCCTGACGGGCAGCTGCCAGTCGGAGGTGTGCCAGCATTGCAGGTGGTTCGGACGCTAAACCTCGATTACCACTGTTTAGCAAGGGCGACATACGACGGGTCGTGTGCGTACGCGCCCTGCCGAAACGGCGGCACCTGCGTCTCGCACCGTGCACTCGCCTTTTCGCAGCTCGGCAAGGGTCCTGCGGCCGTCGGCCCGTCCGACTTCAACTGTACGTGCCAACGCGACTTCCAAGGTCCTCGGTGCGAGGTGGTCACCGACCCGTGCGCATTGCAGCCGTGCCGCAATGGCGCTAGGTAGGTTTGTGGCACATCTGTTTGAGGACATTCGTCTCCCACGATTTTCCACTTTGCGCTTTGAAGGCTTCCTGTTCACACACTCTGGTGTCTTCTGGGGCTCACATATAGATTGATTTGAGTTTTTTAAGAAGGTCTTTCTTGGATGTGGTGGGAAGTTTTATAGGCACTTTGTTTTGAATGCAAATATATTCTGACGGATATCCTTACTCCGAAACAATGTTTCTGTTAAACATTTCATTTGCTTAGAAAAACTCACCAACAGAATAACAGTGTTGCTGCTGTTTCGCTTCCACGGCCTCGTTTTCGCTACTACTCGAAGTATTGCTCCTCTTGGGTAGTTCTAGACGGTCGCTGCAATAACAACGAGTAGAGCTCCTTGAAACTCTGACAACGAAGTTTTAAAAAAACCCCAAGTCGTTTATGGCGGGGGCTTATGGCACCAAAAGCCACGATAGCACACACAACTAATCGTTTTAGCGTTTTAAATCACACAGTCTAACTCCCCTGCTCGTAACGGGAACAAGCTCAAAGTGTTAGTTTAATACTGTTAATGCTACCAGTTTTAGCACATGCTGTGGATTTTAAGTTCCTGTTTAATTAATACAAATTTTTGTCAACCCATTAGTAGAAGTCTTGTTATTAAAGATCCCAAAAAGGCGAAATTTACTTTTTCTATCTAAATTCCCCGGAATTCGTTTCTTGTCCGCACCAAGCGGACATGGAATTATTTTAAGCACCTAGCGTGTTTCATTTTAGCTCCACTCCAATGAATCACACGTACATAAACAAGTCCCTCCATCTTTGTATGGGTCCGTCGGATATTCGCATCACCGGTCACTTTTAGTTTTCATTTTGAGCATTTGAAATGCAATCGCATTTCGAGGTTAACTTCAGGCATTTCAAATTTGTAGTTGTCGAAGTGTTGGCACGCGAATGCCCGGTCAGCCTACGAGCTACACGTGTGTGTGTCCACCCGGGTTTTCCGGTGCCCACTGCGACCGCTCCGACGCAGCCAATGGGAGTAGTGCGTGTGCCCACGCCGAGGCCCTGCTGTCCCACCAATCGCCGGTGTGCCACCACGGTGCGCGGTGCCAGGATGCCCCGAGTGGGCCCTTCTGCGCGTGCCCCCTTGGCTGGCGTGGAGGCCGTTGTGAGCACGATCTCGACGAGTGTCTTCTTGCCTCGGAGGCCTTTGCCGATGACGTCGGCGACAATGTCTCTGCCCAATCTGCTAATCCTCTGTGCAACCCTTACGCATCGCACCGAGGTGTCTGCATCAATCTGCCGGGCTCCTATCAATGCAACTGCAGCCTCGGCTATGCTGGCAGAAATTGCCAAATCAGGGCAAGTTTCGATTAGCCCATTTTGAATGGATTTATTTTCCTTCGTGCAATGCTAAGTGTTCATCGCCCTATTCGTGTTACTGTTAGTAAAAGTAACAACTTTTTTTGGAGTCGCTGTTGTTCCACAGAACAGATGGCCTGACAACATCGTGGCTTATTTAACCAATGTCCCAATAGTGAATCGAAAATCTCAACTAATTTTACATTTCTTTATTAACACTTTCTCGTCTATGTTTTATGTGCTGTGGTCCATTCAACAAGGTTGGTCTACACATGCAAGTAATCACCAATTTTGTGCAAAAAAACATGACTATTGAAGTGAATTGGTCGCTGAGAGACTTCCTGAAGGTTTCATCTTTGTTACCACTTAATTTGCCCTTGTTGTGTCCAGTTTTTAAATCAATTAGACCAATTAATCAAGTCTTCACTCGAAGCCTCTCAGTCTGCCAATATAAGCGTATTTCGTGTTTGTTACATCTGCTGTGGCAAGTGGAGAAGCCAACCGAATGTAGATACAACTTAAATCGCTCGCGAGTAGTATTCGAGGCAGATGACTGCGTTAGGCTTACGTTCGTGTCATTTGAGCACTCACGTTGGTGACATTTTTTTCAAACATGTCATCATCCACGCCCTGCGAGTGCGCTGTACGCACTGATCGAGCCACCAAAGGTCAAAGTAATTAGAGCATTTGCGTCGTTCAAAATGCCAGCGCCAGTCGCTTCACTCAGCTGGCCGAACTATCGCGTGTGGACGTCCGCTTTACCCATGTCTACTTGACCAAATCGGGTCAAACGTGGCTATTATACGTGGTAGGGTGTTTTTTTATTACCGATAATTAATTAAAACCTTCTCACTACGTGGGTAAGGGCTTTCATCGCCATGTTTTCTTGCCAACACGACCTTGATTTTCGCTGATTTTTAAGTCTGGAAACTTTCCCTAGCCATTTTGGCACTTTTTGCTCAATTTTTGTAAAATGCTGACCATTATTTCTAGTTTTTCCATGTTTGTCGACCAGCGTAAGCTGTTTCATGCGTTTTCTAGAAACCGGTAGGGTAAAAGCAAAAATAGTAATGAGAGTGGCTGTAACGGAATCAAAGTCAAAAAACCTTGTCTTTAATAAACTAGACCCGTATTCTACTTTTAAGTCCCTTTTGCTTTGTACGTCCCACGCATTTCGTACTCTGAGATGTATCCTCAGTAAATCAGCCATGTTATCAACTCATTCATTTTGTATCATTTTTTAAATTGCTTAGATCTATTTATCGTTCATTGTTCCAATTAAACTAGTTTTTTCGTAGTTGGTAACCATTAATACCAGTTCAACACATCGGTACGTTGTTAAATTGACGGTCAACATTATTGGGTTTCTATTTTCTTTGCAGAACCTCACCCCACTAAAGCCTGATTCGAACGCCCTCGGGCTGACCCTAATGCACGGCTACATCATCGCCGGTATTTTTGCTCTGATCTTTCTCCTCGCTGTCGTAACAGTCATCGTGCTCACTTGCTGCTTCCGGCGACGTTCATCCAACTTCTACGTTTCGCGAAACGCCTGTCACACCAACTCGTCGTTCATACCATGGGGTGGCAAGGTGGTGGGGACGAGTCCTTACCAACAGCAGCAGAAAATGAAGCTGCTGGAGACGGCCCGGATGCTGCCAGATGGTGGGGATAGCTCCGTGAACTATTCCCCCTCGAGAACAGGTATGGGCGGTTCGATGATTCTCAACCCCAGCGGACACCTCCTAACTTCTGATGTCCGGAGACAGTCCTACCTTGTGGACGACAGCGGACGCTTAATGGTTCTGCGGCCGAGCAGCGTAGTGGGTGGACCGCCAGGAGAGCCGGTTCAGATGCTGTACTTAGGTGAGTTGGCAGATAGCCAGGTGCGGGAACCGCGCAGCTGTTTGGCCTTGTTCTTCTGTCCTCAGATGGGTCAATATGTGCGTTCTACTTACCAGCTGCTAGATGCGTGTGATTTCATATCGACGCAATACGTCTCTCTTTCTCTCATTTTACCCTCTAAGCGGTAGAGTCAGTTGAAATCTAGTTCGCTCAAACAGTCGGCGGTCTTTTTAGAAAGTTCTGTTTAAGGCGCTTTTTAATGGTCATGAAGGCGAGTGTGTAGTTTTCCATTCGGACTAACTTTCATAGCGCGGCAGAGTGGGTTTATAGGATCCGTCCTGATTTAAGCAGACGTCAATTTAAATTAAATTAGTCTGCAGCAGTGGTAATGAAGTATTCGAACTCTCTCATTCTAAATCTGCACCAACATGGCGCTGTCCTCTTTTTAACGTACAAAAGTAGAAGTCTCAGCGAGTCTTGTTGCACGACCGACTGATAACTGTTCGGAAGACGGTCATTGGCAGATCATGTTTTGAAATATGTCATTAATCGAATTTTCATGCCTTGTCGACTAGCGATTCCTAAAATATATTAAAGATATATTATGAATATCGAAGAATTGGCTATCACTATCTTACCGGCACTAATTGGATACGATGCTACTTGTAGGCGGCGGTGCTGCTGGCAGCACCATATCACCTGTTCCAGCAGTAGGCCACGTTCCTGCCTCCTCAACGATGACTCGTCGAAGTTTCCTGGATCCATCAATTCATCACAAGTCATCCTATGGCGCCAACCCCATAACACCCCAGCACCTCTCTCAGGCGCACCTTGTGACGACACCCGGCGCCTACCACCGCCCTGGCTCTTCCAACACCATGACCTCCGATCGCATCTCTCTTGGGTCTGGTTCGGACCAATTTTCGGTTCAGAGTGGGGGACAAAGGCAGCCACAACAGCACCAACAGCAGCAACAACCTGTGCTGCTGCCTCCGCAAACGTCTCAGCAACCCATTTTCTATGTTTACCCGCAATCGGCGGCTTGTGTCAGGCGTTCGCAAGTCATCCAACCCCACCACGTTCCTCCCGAAGCGATTACGCCACTGTTCTATCGATCGAGAAACAGTGTGGGCAACCTCTCAGCTTCAGGTGAGTGTTTTTTTGCTTCATGAGTGCGAAACCCATGAAATTATGAAATGGTGAAAGCACAACATGCGTGTCGTTTGAGCATGCTTACGCACCACGGTCCTTGAAGTTGTTATCTCGCATCCATCACTCTGATCTGTTTTGCTTTCAAGTGCAGATTTCCATAAAAATTTCTATTGTTAGTATAATGTGGTTTTTTCGCAAATGCGTGGTAAGGGGCTTGTTGGGGTAGGAGTTTCATTGACCGCCATAATTACGTCAGTCGTAGTAGTTAGATCTACTTTAGCAATAGATCGGAAAACTTTTGCACGCGAACTATATGGGTATGAGCCGGACGTGATTAAGGGTGACATTAATTTAATGTGAAAAGTTAAGCGGCCTATACACCGCTAGCGCCGGTCAGTCGGCACCCTTTATCGTAAACAGGTCTCGCTGTTCTGTCTCGTCGAAACATACGAGGCTGTCACACAAAATCTGCCTCAACTTCCATGCGGTCAAATCGAGTTCAATGTTGTCGAGGGTGATTGGCGGGGCCAATGCAACGTAATTCTTTTCTTACATTCTGGTTTTCCCGAGTACTAGGAAAAACACAATACACTGCTGTTCTATTTGTTGTTGTTGATGTTCTTCCCCTTTTTTCACGGCATGTTCGTTTTCCCTGATAATGCCATTTCTTCCTGCATGCCTCGTTACCCCTAATCGCTCCTGCCCCCTAAATAGGCCGGACGGATTTCAGAGATCAGCGCCTGAGCCTGTTTGGAATCGTCGGGCTGAATGGCACCAATCAAGTAATCCCACTGCAAGCACTCTCGAATGGGTCGATGCGTCCAGCTTCCTCCCTTAACCTCGTTCCGGGGACTCGCCCTCCCCCGCCCGCCTCGCCCCCCACCGTCCAGTCGCGGCCCTACTGGGCGGAGTCAACGCTCTCACTTCTTCCCCCGATCCCCCCGCCATCGACTGCCAATCAGAACGGCCGAGCCTCCCTGTACCGCAAAGCGGTTCATGCCTGCACAAGCAACGCTGATCTCCGTCGCTCCAGTCGCCTTGGAAAGCAGAGGAATTCCCTCGCTGCGGATGGTGCTTCTCAACCGAAATTGGCCATGCAAAGACCCTTATCTGTTTGCACCCCGTTAATACTGCCTGCGGGCAGTGGAGAGGCTTGTAGCGGTCCTTTACAAGAATTGGGTAGCAATAACTTGCTAATCTCGCATGCATTTCTCCCCTTTCCGTGTTTTCGTTTGCACGCCAATGTTGAGCATCTGCACACCTGCACCCTATTCTAAGTGTGGTTATGTAGAAGGTGAACGAATCGAGTGCACAGCCATTTATACAATTTTTTTCTAAAATTGTGAAGAAATTGAATGCATTGATCTCACCTAATTCATCCATTTTTACTGCGTCAAAATTGAGCCTAACAGAGTCATAAAATTGTAAAATTGAATTAAGTTAGGGTGTTATTTATTGTTTAATTGCCCGAATGCTTTATTTTGTCTGGTACACTTATTGATCACAGCTTGTAAGTTACTAGTCGGGCAAAGAGACCGACTTAGCGCTTTTAAATCTTATTGGATGTGTAAAAGCACTAAGTTAGTCTTTTCATCGGTTGGAATGCAAGTAGAACTCTTGTGCGAAAGTGACAGAGTACCTTACGTTATTTTAAATGTTTAAAGTTCTGTGATAAATTAATTGGCGAATAATTCCAAGCGTGAGCTTTCATTGCACATGTGTGCAATTCAACAGTTGTGCCTATCCACTTGGTCATTTGTGGGAAACACTTTTGCGGTAAGGGTCTTTTGTTAATAATTTGAGTGAACTGCCGAAGGGCTGATTAGCTCAATTCCTCATATTTTTATTAATTGTTGCTCCTCATGTTTATTTCGGCCAGAAGGCGCGCATTGGGAGCAACAGAACGGTTCCCCTTCGTCAAGTGCTTTTGTGATCGCTGAACCCAGGGGACTGCAAAAGTTCCCTGCCTCTAAAAGACCCTCCCCTCCTCGTCGTGACTCCTCTTCTAATGCCGTCCCTCCGGTTCAGTCTTCTGCCACCCCAGACGGGGTCGTACGCTCCCCGACCGACGGAACTCTTAAACCGACCTCGCGTGGCATGGGGGATGGAGAAGAGCCATCTTCACAGACATTCAAAACCAACGGTCTCACGCCCCGACCCAAGCCGCCTAATGTACTCATGGTTAATGGAGACGATCCAGCTAAAAACGTAAGCTTTAAAGGCACTCTGCTTAAGTTGATTTAAGTAGACTGTGGTGTCTAGTCTCTTTTATGATTTCAGGACCAACTCAAATCCACTGCCGATAGTACAAACGTTCGGAAACCTCTGCTAGACACCACCGAAGAAACCCCGACTGGCACTCCCAAAAATCAGCAATAACAAAAGACTACATGTCCGGCTCCGTGTATATTGAACTCTTCTGTCTTTCTTTTCTGATGTTTTTTCCCTCCACTTCCATGGTAAACAGGGGCAAAGGTGTACATTGGAATGTGCGTGCCCTTTGTTTCTTGCATACATAACCTAATTGTTCCCTACACAGCTAGATTTATTGGTACTCTCATGCGAGTTAATGCGCTGTACGCCTCACCATCAGTCCCTCCTTCTTCATTTCTTCTTAAGTGTTGTTTTGACGAACAGTAAGTACAAATAATTGCTTATTTGTATGAGGAATTATTTACTTAACCGGAGTTAGAGCATCGCGTCTAGGCTTGTCGAAATCTTCGCTTTCTTATGCTGTCTGATGAGTTCGTTCACACGAAACAGGCGGCAGTTTGGAGTGATTAATTGTTGCTGTAGGTGGTGCAGTGTGTGATTACTACTACTTTGGTGCACATTGAACTAGTGCTTCGGATGATCAAAGATGCAAGAGGTGGCTACAAAAGTTGAGAGTGTCATTAAGGTGCCTAGGTATCGTCCCTCACTGGAGTACTCGGCACCACATACGGTGATAAAATGACGTCAATAGGTGCTGTCTACCGTTACTGGACTGGGTAATAAATAATTGTCAGCGAGGTTGTGATGCGTCTGCGAACGCTTAGATTGGTCTGGAAATCCGATACTTGGGTGCCACAAGAGTTGAGTTGTGGAAATTCATAGGAATACCTTCCGCTTTGCCGTTCACTTCGAGAACCCCGCATAAACTGTTCCTTACACGAAATACTCAACACAGGTGATAAAAAGTGAATTCAGTCCTTCCAAGTGAGCCTTGAGGGGCGACAGGGAAAGCAAAGGGAGTTGGCGATGGAGCTAGAAGGGGCTAATTTGAACCTAAGGTAAGCTGAGCGATTTTGTTGGTGGAAGTTGGAGGGCTGATGGACACCACGCACTCCAGCTGCTAAACGGCGATTTCGGCTCCGATGTGTGCTGTCTAAGGGTTGTCAAACGGAAGGAAGAGACCGGGAGAAAGAGGTCAGGAGTGGTCAATAAAAAACCCTAGTGTTCAATTGTGGAAACGCCAAAATATCTGCTTTTTCGAAGAATCTGGAAAATGCCGCAATTAGGTTGGGGCGTTTTAGTGCGCCATGGTGTTTGCATTCAACGATAGTGAAGTGCTGTGTGACCTGACGACCCTCCTACTTGACTTGCCATTGCGTCCAAGAAGTAGGAGAAGGAGGTGGTGGAGAAACGGTATACGAAGGGCTACAGACTAATCGTATGTTGGTAGTTTGTCGTGAGTGTGTAGCATTTACACAACGAAAGCCCTCTAAACGAGCAATAGTTGTGCGTTGAATTGATTTGGGGGCATCTGCTCACTACATGCTTTATGTGCGCGCGTGTACAATGGTTTGCAATGATATGACCACTGCAGGCTACCATTGATTAGTGCCGGTAGAAAAGTGTGTGTAACCGTCTTGTCGTCTATCGGTGACTGAACTAAACGAATTGGTGATCATCCGGCTAGCCATCAGAGAAAAAACATGGGATCTTTTTTTGTAATTGGCGAAAAGGGCCTACTTACCATTATTACAGAGATGCGACACTGTAATCGGAGTTGAACTAACACGAAACCCACTTTGTGGCTAATACTGAAGGCTCATGGACTGCTTGTATCTAAAGCTAAAAATCACAATTAGTAATGTAAACTCATGCATGAGACTTTGCAGTAGAGATGTTATTCAGTGGTTTTGGGGTATACTTGTTGACCCTGAGATTTGGTGACTCGAATAGCGCAACCTTTGTGACCACCCGAAAAGCTGATGCTTGCTGGGCTGGTCATCTGGATGCGACAATGCCAACCCAAAAGAAAGCCGTCAGTTTAGTAAGTTGGATCTTTGTTGGCAGCAATGAGAGTCAGTATAAGGTCCATTGGACTTTAAATTGATCAGGGAAAAATCGTCTGTCATCTCAATTTACCTCCCAAAAACTTTGTTCTCGTTTTCGCGATAACTGTTCCACCCATTGCTTGGATCTGTGTGATGCGATAACTTCTATTTCATGGTTTCTTTTTTGATTGGAAGAATTCCTACCTTTACTGGGGCAGCATCTCTATTCATAGCGAAATGTACTTCATTTTACTAGAACGCATAAGAAATTAGAATAACCTTCTATGAGATTTAAATTACATTTATTAACAGCTGCAAGTTGAAAGCCTTATCTCAGCAAAATTTTCTTTTCCTGGATTCAACGGTTCACCTCCACCCGCGAAGCTGCCTTTTTTACACTAAATTAGCTTCAATCCACTTCTGGACCATTTAAATCTAATCTGCCAAGCCTGGTCGTGTGCGTATATTTTGCTGACTCCTAATTTTGCTCAAGGCTTTATAGGTTTTGATTGACAAGCGGAGACGTGGTTGTTTGTTTCGATTTAAAAATGAACGAGTAAACAGTGATTTTGTTTGTTGTGACAGAGAGGCTGCCTCTATTTGGCAGCTAATGTCCGATGTAGCAGCCGCACGCCTTAGAGGGACATCGAAGTCGTACACAGTTTGACAAATTAATTTAAAAGTCCATGCCCTCATCTCATTGCATTTCCCGTATCTATTTATAAAAGAAATCAGGGGATCTGAGGAGTGCAAGGAGAGTCGACTTTTACATGCCAGAGTTGACGCTATTTTGTGCAATTAAAGACTCAGCACTGGCGCATCCATGTTCTCGCAGCCAGTTACTTATTAGGCTTAATTTACGGCGCAGACTCTGAATTGCACGTATTTATTAAGTCTGCCTGACATCGATAAGTGAACACTGCATCACCATTCATTGGTTTAGAAAATACGTTTATCTTAAATTGGCCACGGGTGCATTAGTGAGTCAGTTAAACACAGACGCATGCCTGTCTGCTAAACGCACATTCTCATTAACTAAATGGTAATTCAGGAAACAGTGGTGTCATAGGTTGTTCATTGAATTGCAAACCATTCCATTTAATCGAAAGTCAAAGTTTGTCACGCAAAATAGAGACTTTCGAGTCGCTCAAAACGCCATCTAACTAACAGTGAACATCGGCCCTTGTCTGGTAAACCGCTCAGTCCAATTGCTACTGCCGCTTGCAGGCTGAGCGGGCAGGCTTGAAGTCGGCCGTTTAAGAGAAATCCTGTTAATAAACTAAATTACATGATGGCTCTTGGAGAGCCAGAGTCCTGGAAATTTATACTCCATGACCGAAGGTTGAAATTGACAAGGTCCAAGCAAACAGACCGTTTTGAATCAACGACACATGGGGCTCCTAAAGGTGTCCGCACGCATTAGTCATTATCATGGGGTGGTAAGGGATCATGTTAACTCAAGGTCTCACTGGCTCTCGATAAAGTAATTCGCTGCTACAAAAATTGGTCTACGTTTAGCACTTTTCACCTCTTGGCAGAGCACAAACTCACAGGATTTTTGCTGGTTTACTGACAGCTAAGGTGAGCATGCCCAAGTCACAATTAACAGGGCGGGTCGGAAGAAAGTGTGATATAAAACTGAGTAGATGTTTAAAGCCTTAATTCCACGTTCTAATACAGATTTATCTGGGAGCGCACAATGCCTCAATTGCTTATCAAGTTATATGATTTTGAATTTGAATTAACCTTGTCCCATCATGTTTTTAACACCTTAAAAGAATCTCCGGGACCACATAACATGTTTTAAATCATTGTAGATGGATTTGAACACGGAAAGGCGTTCATTTCGGATCATGCACATAATCTAGTGACTGACACTTTATAGATACTCTATATTACACATTTTAGTGTAACTTTTCGATCTGGTACAGAGCTACAACAGCTTAGCATTCGCTGGTACCCTCTTTCCGGTTGTTTCTGTGTTGCATGTAATCGTTTGCGACGTCAGTCACACGCGCTCGCACACACGAGAGAGAACAAGGGTCTTTGTTTATGAACTTGACAATCCTATGGCCAGATAGCTGGCTTCCTGGACTAGTGATATATATCACCGATTCATTGGCACACACACGAGAATTCACGGACAGATGCGGGGTGGAACCAGAATCGCTATTCTCTCTTTTGTTTTACTCTTGGAGGTGACCTTGGTATGGAGTCAGGCTCTGTCACCAAATCTGCCCAGTCGGTACGAGCGAAAGGAGTACGGTGAGCTGTTTCGGGGAGTCAACCTATGCGCCTATAAACAGGTGCTCCAGCCTAATGGAACAACGGTTTTGGCTTGGATTTGCGGCCTTGTCGATGCTAAAAGCAAGTAAGTTGCGTCCTTCGAATTAGTGAAACTTGCTCCCATGGCTATTTTTTCTGTTAGATCCGCTAAGGAATGCTGATATCAAATAAACAGGAATAACAAATATGGTGAAAAAATTAATGCCGAACATATATTTAGCTTTACAAAGAGAAAAGTTCGTTCTGAAGGAAAACTCAGCACTGACATGATAGGCCCCAAAAAATTCGTGAGCTGACTAATACGAAACGAGTATCAATCAGAACTTAAAACAGGCGCTCAAGGGTAAGCCCTAGAAACTGCGACAAAAATACAACTGCAGCATTCTGCGTTTGCGGAAAAGAAGATAATGAAAGTAAGAGACTGCTGTAGATCTAAATCTCATTGCCTTCGCAGACGTAGTCAATCCAAACCCAGTTTTAAAGTGAGTGGAACTAATTAAATAAAAGTAGTGCCGGTGTTACCTGGGGGCCCTGTAACCATTAAGTGAACACTGCATTGAGGTTGAATGTGCAGTACTTTTTGTGCTGTGCATCCAAAAAGTACTGTGGTCGAAGGCAAAAAAAGTAACGAGCGTGACAGTGCTGTAAACTCAGCAGTCAAATTCGATTTCGTTTTGCTAATTGATGTCGAAGAAAACTACGTTGCACGTGATGTAAATTAGTTAAATTTATACTTCAAATTATCTGCGTCACTGAAGTAATTAATAAGTACTTTTCTCAAATTACAGTTATGTCTAACCTGGTTTTACATTATCTATCTTGCATAAAAATTCCTGAAGATTTAATTAGCTTTCAACAGCAAACTAAAACTGAGTCTGTTTGGTGATTACGCACACAGAATTCAAGATATGCGGCAAACTCAGGAGTGTTATTTTTTTATTATGACACAGCGAAGCGTGTTTGCATTTGTGTGTCACTTTCGCAGACATTAATTTCTCAATAAGTTATTACAGAAGTTAAAATGCAGATCATTTTATTACTTGATCTTCGCGAAGCTTTAGAACCGAATTAATGGAATCGCAAGACCCAAGTTGGCACAAAGACAGTGCGTGCCAAAATAAATAATTACATAACCAGTGGAACTAAGTTAAGGTTTCTCACATGTCGGTATATGTGGGTCCTTCCATGTGTGTATTAAATTAAACACCTTCAACAACCGGTTACTTAGTTCTAAACACTGTAACTATAAATCGCGAACTTGTTTTAATTAAAGCTTGGATTATGCATTTGTCTTTTTAGGCAAATTTAAAAATCATAGCTTTTGATTTCTTCAAGAACTACTTAGGTACGTCATTGCAAGAGGTAGGAAACTGAATCAACGGGGTTTTTGTTAAGACACATTAAAGGCTGAATAATGCATAAATCAGATTTAAATTTCAAATTTATCTATTTGGCGATAGTGTTACAATTTGCCGTACCTGACCAGGTAGTTCTTATTACGGTCAAGGCACACTGCTGCTGCTATTCAAGATTGAAGATGCGATTGCTTAATGTAACAAAACCCCAAGTTTATAATTCATGCACTTTGCGCATTTGACGAACTTCACATCTTCTCTGGCTCGCATTACGTGAAATTGTGACAGCCCTCACGAAAATGCTAAACACATTCAAGGCACACAGCTGAAAAAAATGCACATCGATTTTAAGCATTGTTATTACGGAGGCTGCCGGAAGCGCGTGATTGGGTCCCAAAGCGAAGTAGTTTGATTGATCACTCACAAAATGAACCAGTCGACCTGTCAGGATGCGGGAGAGACCACATCAAGGCCAAGATGCTCATTCGCGCCAGTGTCTCAAAAAACACCTGAGACTTGCTCCAATGTATTCTCGCATATTCGGGATTATCGAAGGTTAATTTTGTGGATTATGGACGACACCCCTTTTACATTCAGCGTAATTGGACGCAGAATATTTCAGAAACTTAGTGGCCGAATTATCAGACCTTAGGTGGAACTGGAGTCGACCATTGATAATCAATTTTAAATTTATTCTTACCAAAGCAGAACTGAAAGGCAATATCGGGTCTGTACAAATGTACCCGGCCTACTGGAATGAAATCTAATTAGTGTTAATATCTGAATTCCCATTCAATAAGGTATGGTAACTTGAAATGCAGTAACGCTGCGATATTTGCTAGATTTGGGTACCTCATTCCCGATATTGGATTATAGCTACCCGAATAATCACGGTTTGTAAGAATTTGGTCCTTTTTCCTAGGCAGATCACCTACGATTGCTGTCCCGGCTATAAGAGAACCCCATTAGTTAATAATGAATGTGTTGAAAAGAGTGCTACCTACATGCCAATCATTCCGACACTCCTGGACATGGGGAAGATTGAGACAGCCGACATTTTCCAAAAGGTTGAGCCAGCTCTTGACCTGAAAACAGGAAAGGATTTCACTGTTTTTGTACCACAAACGGATTCAGCCACGCAAACTATGTAAGTTTTTTCTGTTTTGACACTGACTGCTGCAAGTAACCCTGCCCACAGTTGTCTAATCAGTTACATGTATTCTTGAGAAACAAAATCAATATACTTACTCCATCACAGACTCCAAAACGTTATATTAAATAATTATGGTGAAATAAGACACGATCCGTCAACAATTAACCTGAAAATTAAGGTAATTGAATTTTAAACAAAACATCACAACAGGATCATCACATCCAACATTGCAGAGTATTGTTTGTTTTAGAAAACAAGTCGCGTCTATCGGAATCAGCACATTTGGTTAATCAGCTAACATGTGAAATGCAGAAGGACTATATTTTTAAAGGAGTACATTTTTAACCAAGAGATTGCAAGATTTACTTTTCTCATTTATGCGAAACTCATAAAGGATCTCTTGCTGAAAGTAGGAGTCACTCGCAGTGATTGAACGAGAAACTCCAGAAATTCTTTTACCTATGTCCATGACTTGTCGAATGATTCATTACCCTAAAAGGAGACCAATGGGTGGCATCTGGTCCTTAATCCCAAATGCGAAAGAGGACAAAAGGGCATCGGGACACACCTGCATGCTCAGCTGACAAATCCGGCAGGGGCGTTTATAAGAAAACCGGAGAAAGCCGACCAATCACTGAAGGAATGGGCACAAAATGCAAATTTCAAGCTCGCGTGTTAGTTTGAAACCGCACAGATTGGCATGGCTAATTCTCGTAGTTTGGAGTCAATAAAGTGCGTGGGGCAAATTGTGTAAACAAAATGTAGGTAAAAATCGGCAACACTTATTAAATGTTCATCGTTTTGGCTAAAACTGTGGTTGTGGGAAGTATTTTCAATGCTTTCGTTACCAACTTGACTGGCTATCTTGTTTTCAGCTTAGAGAGAGATATCAAGTCACTTGTTGTTGACGGACGCCACTATTCTGGGGACTTTGCTAATGGAGCAACCATTATGGCAAAGAATGGCTACCCACTGAAATTTTCAACCTATCCCAATGGAGTAAGTCCAAGTGCTCCAAGGCTCTATGCATTAACAGACGATTAGGATCTTGCAGCTTGTATTGGCTTCGTGCATTTCTAGTGAGATTCCTCACGGATGTAAAAAAATTGTTTGACGCCCTAAATCTACTGAAAAATTCTCACATATATTATAGAAAACTTGGTAAATGTCATAGTAACATAACAAAGCAGTGCATGTTGACTTATTTGGTTAGAGTTTCAGTTCTCAAGCTGACGGCCACCTGCCGAAAATTTGTCCACGTTCAACTCGCACAGTCAACTAAAAGTGCAAAAACACTGAGGAAATACAAAGCCACGAAACTATATGCTATCTCTCGACTAACATATTCTGTTGCTTTACTTCCAGTTAGTTTTTGTGGAATGCCAGCTCTTGATGAAACCGGACTTCGAAACATCCAACGGTCTTATTCATGTGACCAGCAGCGTATGTTTTAGTATTTGTAAAATTAACACCTTATTTGTACGCTCTTCATTCAGTAATGTCAGACCTTACAATACTGCTTCTCCAAATATCTGCAAACTGTGGATTTCTTAAAATATTGCTATTTTCAGAAAGAATAATGTGAAATCTTTCAACCTAAAAGACCACAGTGATGCTTACCATACTTTATTGAGTGCATTACCTGGAACGTGTTGCATTTCAAGACAGAACTAAAAGCACATGGTATGCAACATAAGGTTCCCCCATACTTGTCAAGCTCTTTACACTTTCTCACAACTTCAAGAATAATTTACTAATATCGGTCCTTAATGTTGTCAAGTTTACAATCAAATTGAAGTCTTCAGAATACACTATCAGAGTAAGTTTTGTTCAAATGACAATGGATGTTGTGGATTTAAAACTATGGCCTGTTTGCGCTTGAATGGAGGTTTCAAATCCTTGAAAAAAGCACTCGTTTGCAACAGAGTGGGAAAGTAGGGCGAGTACATGTTCACCTTGTAGTGGAGACTTAATGCATAGTCCCTCCGACAGACTAGACATCTTTTCATTGGAACCTGTCAGATCGATGTGGTTTGGGTGTTGCGAGGTGCTAGAGTAACTCTAGTCTTGAAATAATCTCCTTGCAGCCAATTGATGCGTCTGAAAAATATGGCTCAGTACTTCAGCGGCTGCAAAGTGACCCAGACCTGTCAGCGTTTGTAGCAGATATTCCCTCAGACCTTCGGAGTCAACTCAGTTCTGCTAATAGCAAGGAGAGATTCACAGTGTTTGCGCCAAACAATAACGCTTGGAGATCAGCTAAATATGGCATTAATGATGCACAGGTTGGTTCAATTAGTATTCTTGAAATTTTGTGATGAAGTGGTCTAATCTTTTGTTGTTTCCATTGACAAGGGTGTGAACGATCTAGTAAGGCAGCATGTACTTGACGGACTCACGTGTGGTCTGTCACTTGACCCACAAAAGCGACGATTGGGTCCGTCAAAATTGAACACGTACGTTCGTGGTATGGAACAGCCAGACGGGACAAGAGCACTTGAGGATGCTTGCGGGAATAGGGTCACCTTCCAAAAAATGGACATGATGGCAGGCAATGGGGTAGTGCACAAGTTCAACAGCGCTTTGCAAAGCCCTGGATGTGAGTTCTTACTTTATAAAGTCAAATTTGGAGGAGTAATTTGATTCTTTTACCTTTGCTATACTCCACGATTTTTGCCTATCAATCTGCATGCTCCTCTAATAGTTTGGACGAAACCACATCGCTTTTACCCCAAAAGGTATATTAGTAGGGTTAGATTTAAGTAATTTAGAATTTGTCCTTTAACAGCGATGGATTTCCGTGGTGTTCTAAACTGCCTGGCCAATGGCCCGGACTCGAATTTGAAAGAGGCCGCTCGGCAAATGGCTAGTTGTGGCATCGAAGTACAGCCGGGTGATGACACCGTGGTCCTTCTTCCTACCACCGATGCTCTTCGTGGTAAGCAAATGAAAATTTGAATTTGTGTTAACAATAAAAAACCTTAAATGAAGTGCCCTTTCATTTCAACGCTAGAAGCTTCAGGTATGCTCTCACGCCACCCCTGCAATGTCTACCAAAACCACGTTCTCACATCGAGAGAATGCAAAATGAAAAACGGCAACGGAATTGGTGTCCCCCAAGAGTGCCTTTTCACCACAAAGTACACTAGTCCCGATGGCCGTCATCCAACTGTAACGAATCAATACATTCCCACAAGGGAGGGTAGTAAGGTAAGGAGGTGCACCATCTCTGGTTAACATGGCATTTAGATGACCGTCATGCCAACTCTCATTTTCCTTTAGTTACATTTTGGAAAAGCAGAGACCACAGGAACGAGGCCAATTCCCTTCAGAGGTGGTGTAATCTATCCGGTATCGTCACTCAATCCGCCTCCAACACAAACCATGATCGAAGTAATTAGATCAAATCCCGATCTGAGGTTAGTTGGTAAATTCCCGTAAGGGGATTACGTTGAGTAAGTGAGCAAAATTGTATTCAATTTTCACATTTTCAGGTCAACCTTTGAGAAGATGCAGAAGGCCGATTTCCCGAGGATCCTTAACGGAAAGTCACCAAACGTAGTCTTTTTTGCTCCACTGAATCATGGGTGGATAACTCGAAACTCGGAGAACGCCTATGGACAAGATCAGCTTAGAAAGGTAAACAATTACGTTAACTGGCACATCACAGTTGTTGCACATAAACACGCAGGCTTCTCACACACCTCGGTGTTTTAGGTACGAAATGTGTGGAGGTCCAGTAACCGCCTTAATGTCGATGGATTTTGTATGAGATAGAACACGGACTATTGTAGAATTTTTTGTTGACGTAAAGAAACGGACTGGATAATTCCGAAGTCCAAAAAATTAAATCGAAAATTGCCTTTTTACCAGATGCAGTTTTAAAGTAATCCTTGCGACTTGTGTTTCACACATTTCATTATATATATAGAGGTGGTCTGATTCTCCTAAAGCCGGGCAATTAATAATTGCCCTTCGAAAATTGTAAAATGGATCTAAGGTTTACTAAAATTCACGGTTTTCAATTTATATGCATGAAAAAGAAAATTTCATTGCAGAGTTTACTCATCAACCTCTACTGTGTTGTTAGCTTTTTGAAATGCATACCATCCCGCATCAGCTGATCACCGGTAGAAATGGCAATATCGAACCAGAAACCGTACAGACATTGAGAGCTCTTTCGGGGACGGACATCAGGATCAAGAGAACACTAGACGGAAGCACTTACATTGGGCATGATGACCTCGATCCCAACCACTGGGTATGAAAAGTTGATTTAGTAATTTGGTTCTGCGCTATTCTATTTCCGTTAGTTTTCATAAAATTTAAGAGAACTGGTTGGAGGAAAATACTTAAAACAATAGACTTGAAACTACAGTTTAAGTTGATTATCTTTTAAACAAATTGTACACCGATAGCTAGCCTTTCCACGTTCTTACATGACACTAAGAACAGCCAATGGAGAGGATGAGTGAAGGGAAATTGCTCGATAAATCTAAACATTGGCTAATCTATTATTTCACTAGGTTCTGTTTTTTTACTTAAACTAATCAATTTATTACATGACTACCAGAATAAATTCTATTGATAAATAGAAACAAGCAATATCAGTGCCTTAATTTTGCTTTGCTATTTAGGCACTGGCAATTGGAGATCCGGTAGTTGCAAGTGATGGAATAGTTTGGGTTGTGGATTGGCCTCTCGTCTGCAACCACTGCTAGTTGATGACCGGCGAGGCTGAGTTACGTCAGAAGAAATAATGGTTCTTGATGCAAGACTCTTTCGAAATGTCCTTTAAGTTTTTGATTTCGTTTGCACTTGGAAGGAATTTATCCGAAATTTGTCATTTGTGCAATCTCAAGGAGGAATTTCTTTTTTCCTTCCGACTGCTACTTCCCCTTTTAGTTATAATTAAATTCGGTACCAACAAATTTGCTTAGAATTTTATTAAATTGATCTTATAATGATAAATTTCGAATTTTGTAAGCACACTTAGACTAAGCACAGAGTTTGGCAACATAAAGGATGTAGAGATAAGTTTGTGGGAAATAAAAAAAATTCGACGAAGTGAGGTTTGCGTGGTTAAGCAAACCTTTCAAAATTCCCTGTTTGTGTAGATATAGCCAAATAAATATATTAAGAACGTATTCAAATTGCAAAGAATTTACTAACTTTGACAGTCACCGTGTTTGGTAAACTAGCTACAGTTGAATTCGGACTTGAATATTTAAGTAAAGTTTTCTATGCGAAAACCATATACATGGCTTTTAAAATGAATAATGGCTGGAGTTTACGTGACAATGCCTCTGACTGTATGAGCGCATTTATTGTATGGATAAAACTGAAATGTACAGTCAGGCTAAACGGGGGGCTTTAAAGATGTTAATATAACGAAAAAAACCGTCATAAGCTTCTTAAGGAATGTTTTCCAGTAACTATCGATTTCTCCTGTTCGAGAGAAATATCTGGCCAAGCCATCTCAAAAGTTGCTACTTTGAAATACTTGAATCCGTGTAAAATGCCTTTACTTAATCTATAAAACTATAGAGTAATTATCACTTTAAGACTATATTATAAAGCCTTTGGTATGTAGATGTTAAGAACACAATAATTATGTACTTACAAAAGTGGAAATAACTAGTCTCGATTAATGGAAAATTAGTTTGCATCCAGCAAGATAGTGGTGCTCAATTTAACAACACGGAAATCAACTTTGTTCAAAGAGAGCGGCCAAATGTAAACACTTGGATATGCAAACTTAAAGGAAAAAGGTACTAAGTGTGCATTTTCAAAAAAGTTTCATTGCAGTTTCTTCATTAAAGGCATGCGTTAGAGTCCATTAAGCAAAGTTACACGTGTATTGAGTTAGAACAGCGTATAACTTAGCAATTAGTTCTAAAAATTTAGACATTAGCAGGACGAAAGCAAAGGTAAAAATAATAGACCAAAAATAAATATGTTTATTTTTTTTCAAAGTGTCCGCCTCTTCACATGCCCAGGGTTCAAGAAGGAATCACAGAGCAAATTATTGTCAATAATTGGGAATATGCTTAGTCCTCCTGAATCTCAAATCAGCCTCAGGACATGAGACCGAAGAAGGATATAGAATGAATTTGGACTCGGTTAGGCAACGGAATCTAGCTGCAGGATGTATCGAGGCTTCAATCAGATTTAAGTGGATGATAGAGACTAAGCAAACGGTGTCATTTAATTCTAATATATGATCAAACACTCACTAAGCGGCTGCTCTATTCGTACCCATTTTCAATGAGTGACCCAGTTACTTTATATTCAATGACTGATCTTTACAGACATGGCAAAAGGCCCGAGGTTTGGGAATTCCATATATGTTAGACGTAGATACTGCCCATTATTGCTATTAGGACAAATAGAACTTCAAAAATTAAATTTAATGCTAATTGGTAACATCCCATAGCAACCTTTGGGATTCTGCTCGACAATGTCGTGATGTGAATAAGTTAGAGCTAATTAAGCAGTCATAATATTCATTCATTAGACAAATCTGTAACGTAATAGGTAGGTCGATGGGCAACCTCATTATTAGTTGTAACTCAATGCCATAGTTTTGCATTCGATAAATAAATATGATCTTTACAATTGATTAAATAAAGAAAAAATACAAGGCTATGTAGAATTTGGCCGTGGAAGTTTGCTGGAGGCACTTTGTTGATAAAAAACAGGCCTGTAAAAAGAACAGAATTACATCTAACATTCAGATTTGTTAGTGGGTAGTTAACTAATCTCTCACCTAAACCTTTGTGCGTTCATCTGCTTTAGCACTTGCGCTAAAAATTTTTTCTATGTGCAAGAGTAACTTAGTTTTTTTCTGACTATAGACGTCATTAATTACACATAGTTTTTACGTACGATCTTACCAGTATTTTGTCGACAGCAAATGGCAAGGAACATTTAAAAACGCGATCAGGATAAAAATCACTCTACTGACGATAAATCAAATAATTTTTCATGTTAGCAAACATTAAGTAACAGAAAAAAACAAATTTTTAAAGCTTTCAGCAAGCATTATCTAGTTTTGCATTTTGATTTAAATGGTAGCAGCAATTAATGAAGGTACAACTTAGCCTATGTAGTTTATTTTGACTCCTATTGGTTTAGAGACCCTAAACCGTAGTTAACTTCAATGGTTATTGTCACCAATGGTATCGGTGAAACGCATCCAGAAAGTAGAAGGCGTATCTTCAACATATACAACTTTCCGAGGTTAGAACGTCGGTATTATATTTTTTTTACAATTCGTTACTATTGTTGCAAAGTTTGTCAGATATTCATTTATTTGGGTTACGACGTGGCCGGCAAGACATCTGCTAGGAGTTGTTTTGCGTCTTCGTTGAATTCTGGATTCATACAGTTTTTTCTATTTGTTGTCGTTACTGTGTTTTTTTCACAGTTCTAGAATATTTGATTGCACAAAAAGTCTAGACGTCATAAGAATACCTTTCCCCAAACCAGTTTCGTTTGAACCCTTTCTATTTTTGATTTTGCAATTTTCCAGTTTTCAGAGCTCTATGAGTTTCAAAAATCAATGTTCGCCAATTTATTTTACTTTTGTTTCAACTGCTGGTTTAAAAGGAGCATCGGTGGTGAAACATTTTATGGAAATTTATTTGGTCTTTTAAAGTGGACTAACTTAAGGGCTTGACCGATATTGTCATGTAGTTTTTTTAGTATGTGACCTCACTTTCACTGTAATTATATGTCAAATCGTATATCTGTTTGCGCGCTTAATGTTTTCATCCACTTTTCGTAACCTGTTCTTGAGACATGCAAAACAATTGTTTCCGAATATCTCTAGTTAGACCAATTATTGCTTGATTGCAAAAGTTTGTGCCCGTTTTGAAATCAATTTAAATGCAGCACATTGTCATTAAAATATTGTTTATTTATCAATAATTTACTCCTCAGTAATTTCCATAACCGTCTCAGCATTTTACGAATCTTTCAATTGTTTTCTTGTCGAAAGCGTTGTTTCCTTCTAAAGAAAGCCATAAAGCGGCTTTTGAATCTTTCCATGGGTTCAATTTTTTACCATTTAAGTCATTTTGCACCGGACAAATCTGTTGAAAATCGGTTTGGGAAAGATCAGGAGCGGTGGTACGGCGTGTTTTGGAGGATTTCCAATTTCAGTTCCAAGTTTTTCCGTTCCTGTTGAGTGGCATGTGATGTCCTAGTGAAAGAAGTCGCTCTTTAGATTAGTAAAATTTGGACGTTTTGCTCAGATTTCAACATGGGATTCAGCGAGTTACAGTATTTCTCTGCAGTTCTTGCTTAGCCACATAGAAGAAACTTGTAAGAAATTGTCCCTTGCAGTCCCATTAGACACATCAGCACATTGTTTTCATACAATTCAGACATTTTATTAGATTATTTGATTTCGTTTCTATGCTTCCAGCTTCTTTTTCTTACTATGTTCTTTAACGTAAGCCATTTTTACCTTCAGTTACGACTTTACCCCAGATTTGTTAATTTTGATGGTGGGTGAGAAGGGAAATATCTGTGGAAACACGGTTCAAGTTGTTTGCTCTGTCAAAACGTTTAGAAGCAATTCATCTGGTTTTAAATTGTACCCAGGTTTCTTCAAATTGGTAAATGCGTCCAATTGTCAAAATCAATTATCTCAGCAATCTCTTCAGTTGTTAATTGTGGAGTTAATCACAGATAACGTTATTGCCAATGCTGGGATATCACCTAAAGCGACGTTGATCGTTTGGATTGAATTGGACACTTTAAAATTGACCATGTCGCGTTTCAACTGTCCTTTGAGCAGAATTACGGCCCAAACTATCGTCTTGAATGCTTTTTAGTAAACTCTCAACACTCAACCAATTTTTTACATAACGGAGATGCAACTTTTCACTTTGGGTATTAACCCCTCACAGAAGTTTATTTATGTACACGTTTTATGGTTGTTTTGACTCATGACACATTTAGAAAACCGGTGGTCAGTAAGAGGATCGCAAATGACATCGACACAATCAAAAGTGTAAGGTTCTGTGAAAATCGGTCTCGAAGGTTTGCAATCACCCATTGCAGTTTACTTTAGCTTTGAGATGTAGGTGTGCGATTTTCTTCGTTTGATGCCAAACTATGCTCACTGACTTTGAGCTGTTGCTTGCATTACACTCATTTTATGTCATTATTGTTTCTAGGTTTTAAAAGTGGGGTGTGCTCCGTAATCGGTTTATTTTTTGCGATGAAGTTCGGACTTTAGGACAACAGATCTCTCTAAAGGGGTTTTGGTAAGTTCCGACCACTTTGCATGTGATTCTCTTGTGGTTTAAATTAGAAGTGAAAGTTATATTCGATTTTGGGTTTTGATGACGAATACCTTAGTTTTTTAACATTCACCACACCATAAGGATTTTGACACTGAATTTTACTTATCTTCCATCTCAGGATGTTTATTGCTCTACTGGGTGGTGATTATCGATTCCCTTTCTGACACTGTTTATATTGGTCGAAGTAGTTACAATCTCCACCTATATCTTCGAGGTGGTTTCAGCTTGGCGTGACAATTTGTTTTATGAAGTTTTCTATAATTTAACAGAGTTCATTGCTATTTTTGGTGCTGAGTTTACCCTTTGCATGGCTGTGAGTTTTTCGGTAGTAACAAATAGCTAGATTTGTTAGCTCTCATTTCTTGGATCGATTCAGCTCTGGGGTTCTCCACGTACGCTGAAGCCTGGTTACTAAGGTCTTTGTATTTGGGAAATCCTGCTGACAATTTACTGCCTATCTACTGTCCAAACAGTTCACATTATTTATAGGAATCCGTGGTCTTTGTTCTACTGTAATTATAACTTCATTCGCATTTTTGACACCCTGAGCTTGTGTTCTCTCAAGTGCTTTTGGGACGCAGTAATTTGACCTTCGGTCATCGTTGACGACAAATTCATAACGTTTGTTTTCAAAGTTATTCTACGGAAATATTTTGTAGCAAGGTGGTGTGAAAATCTCTAGTTCCTTACGTTCATCTTAAATTTTTAATGAAATCGGAAAAATTGAATATCCAACAACATTACGAGGCATTCGTTTAAACAGGCAATAAATTTTTTTGCAACCTTCCGCCCCTTCCTTACACGAATAACAAGCTCAGCTTGGTGTGGTACTTGTGGACGCTTTCGTTTCATTATTCCGGCTAATTTTGAAGGCCCAAGAAGCAAATGTGATTAAACGTAATTTGCCAACACCTTTTAATGGGCGTCGTAGGCGTGCTTTTGCTGTGTTTGGTTAAATTAATGGATGTTAAATGTAAGCCCCGTGGACGTCCGCGTCATCCTGCAGGCGTTAGGTGTTTGGTGCAGGGTGCGCATGCGTCGGAAATCGTGACGAATTCAAAACGTTTGGGCTTGAATGCTTTGCCCAAGCAATGCACTTCCTTCTGTTGTTGGCCTTAGCTCAATATTCACTCACTTCCTTTTTTTCGGACACACGCTTGCTACAATCGGTTATGGTACGGGCACTGAGGTCCACGTAGGACTATTTTTTTCCTTCAATCGTAAATTGTTTTCTGCAGGCAATTGGTAAATTTATTACTCTATAATATATGGGTCAGAAACTCAAAAATAATGCTTTCCTTGGCCATTTGAACGTTCTGCGTTGTTTTCAATTGCTTCTCATACCTGTGGATAGGTACGTTAGTTACCCCGTTCACAATGACACCAAACAGCTTCCTATCGCACTTGTCTCCATCCTCTGCGTGGTTATCTATTGATTTTTGCCCTTTTGAACACTTTGCTTAATTGGTTTCATTCCCGTACACAACGTTTGCTCTAGTTTATTTATCTACATTTCTGCAGATAAAATAATCACGATGCGTTTATTCACGCCATATCTTTATAGTTCCAGGTATAGCCATTTTGTAAGCCAGTTATCGTCAGCGAAGTATTTTCTCTTTTCCCTTGTATGCCATCTAGACTAATTGTATTTCCTTATCACTTGAATATTTGGTGTCTTTGTATTTGTAAAGGTCGTACGCCTAATCATGTATACAAGTCAACTCTAGGGCTCTGTCAACGCAATGTTGGAAGGCCATCACCCGATGGAGGTAGAAAGCTGTTTCGAGTGTACTTAGTGAGCTTTCGGTGCATTGTTTACAGTAAATGTACTTTTAGGTACATGGGGGAGGCCTTCTATATTACTGACCTCGAACAAATAGTCACCACGTGGTTTTTCATATTACCAACTTGCACAAATACGCTTTCAGTACCTTGGCAAGGCCGTTAAATCTTGATTTTTAAGCAAATCGACCATTTGAGAATAATGTGATGTTTTGAGTCTGCCAAATTAGGAGAGTATCGGTTACATTTCACACCAAAATGATCGGATATTCATTGCAATGCTCTCCGACAAGCTAATAATTGACAAAGTCCAGGCTTCGAACTTGGGATTAAAACCTGTCAAAAGAACCACATTTTAAGCTTAATATTGGAAGGAGACCACTCTCTTGACTTCCTTTGCTGGTCCTTGGACCTGCGACGGCAGAATTTCGAAGCTATTCCCGGACTAGTAACTAGGCTCCTGCCTGATTTCAGTCGTTTTCCAACGTGATGGCGTCTTCCGAATACCCAATTGGTAACCGAACAGACCAACTGTAATCAAAACATTGTTTGTATACTTGTTGTACTTACAACCTAGCATTTTTTCCTGAAACCCAGTCATAAGCCCCATTTAAGGTAATGGGTGTCTTTTAAGGCTTATTTGGACTTGTTTATTACAATTATGGAATAACAAATACCTCGGGAATTCGAGATGGTGGTAAATTTTACCATGTACTTTTACACTTCTGCCCACCATGCCTGTCAATGATGAGTCTACCGGCAGTTCAATGGTGCAGAAGTTCATTTGTCTTTGTTTGGAAGTAGTTATTATTTGTCGAACTGTTCTTTAGCCCACTGTCATATAATGATTGATGGGACAAGCTAAAAACAAAAATCTCTATGGGCTAAGTTCCTGGCTCTTTTAAACAGACCAGCTACTAAACTCGTGCTCAATGTTGCGGATATCCCGCTAAATGCATTTACTATGTGGCCACAAATCAAGCTGGGGATTAGAGCGTCTTCCTTCATTTGTTTGACTTAGACAAGAGGTATTGACACTCACCTTTGCTATGTTGACATCGGCAATTATCGTCGTAAGCCCTTAGATTGTATATTTCTTCATTGGCGTAGTGCGAATTAGGAAACGCGTTCCTTAGTCAAGCAAGTCACCATTATCTTCACATTCAAAATTGGCACAATTTCAAGAATCAATAAGGGTGTTCCTGGTTTTGTGCAGTGTAATTATCCACGCGGACTTCATTGTTAGTTAAAGTTTGGTGGGGCAGCGGCTAATTCCATGTCTTTTTTGCACTTTGGATTGGATTGATTTAATGTTAGAATTTAGAGTGGGCTTGATGTATTGTAATGCTCTGATGCACATTCTTCAGATTCTATAAGGCCCCTTTCTATTTCCATGGTTACTGGCTTTCTCTTTCTTGGGTCTACCAATCTAATCGCCTGATGACATCAAATTGCCTATGTAGCGACTAGACGCTAGCCCGTATCAGTACCATAGTCTGTCGCCTGTTCCATTTATTGGTCCTTACCGCTAATAAGTTGATTCGTTTCAGAATTTAGTCGTTTCCGGACTGATGTCTTGGTGACATTGGACGAACACTTAGGCTTGCTTTTAACCATCGACATCCGTGAAGCTTAAGGCTCAGGTCACACAGCACCCTGAATGAAAAATCTCATGTTTTTTTTGCGTATTTTTTCTTCATCGTTTTACATCTAACAGTCTTCTATTTTGACTCCTTCAAACCACCCATTTTATCATGTAAAGTGCGGTTTTTCCCTAAAATTAGCAGTTGATGCATCGGTTTTGTCATTTAAAACTTGGTTCTACCGTTCACTACTCAATACTTACTTCATGGCTATTTATTATATCAGAACGATTTCGTAAATGTGATTGGGTAGGACGTCAGAATCATGATGATAGACACTAATATCAGTGTTTATCCGCATGGTGTGCTCCCGCAGCACTATCTTATGCACTGAACCACTAATTCAATACGAGTATTATTCATTTTTGTTGTTTAAAATATGGTCTGTATGCCAGGGCCTGCGTGGAGATTAATTATGAAAGGCTTCTACATTTGGTATATTATCCTTACAAAAAAATTTTCCTTGAATTGTAACGTAATAGCATTAGTACCGTAACTCAGTAAATTTAGTGTTTCGTCATTAACCAAATTTCCTGGTAGACACGATTCATGTGGACATTGATACCCGTTTTGCATTTGTTAGCCATAATAAAATATTCCCTCAAAAGTTACCCTCATCCTGATAATCACTAATTGTGATTGTCCTTCCGTTGACTAGCTTTACGTAACGACGCTTCTATGTTGTTATCATTGAGACGCCAACCTTCTCTCACCATTGTTAGGAGTAATTGAGGCCACGACTGCGTTGTGTATTTTATGACGTTTGAAATCGTAGCACCGTGTCACTCTGAAGGCCAATTACGTTTTGCTAGGTTTGCTTAATGTACTTTTGTAAAGACGGGATAGTACACACCGGTTGAAGTATAACGAGCCTCGGCGAGATGGTAAATACACCTTTATGGAATTCTGTCATTGTGCATCATACCCCTTTAGTTCGGTATAATCTCTGAACCTATTTGTGGTTTTTCCATCAACTCGTATGGAGTCAGTGTGAGTTGTGGGCAGCCTTGGTCGATATGAAATTGCCACAGCCTCGACCGAGTTCGTAATTGTAGAATGAACAAAGCTGCGTAGTTCAAACAATTGGAGATTTCGCGTTTTGTACTGGGTATCATGTGTAAACACTCATTGTTGCTTAGTTGGGAATGACTTTTGACTTGACTGACCTCATTCATGGGTGTGAATTGAAGTAGAGATTGTCTGCAGCTGCTCCTCAGTCGTTCCCCCAGCCCCCACCAACCAATGATCGAACATGAGAACCGAAGCCGTATCTGAAAATTCAGTGGTAGTATTGCTGCTCGCTTCTCTGAAAGAAAAAAAAGTATTGACTTGAGGTCGACACTTGCTACTCATCTTAGTTGCCTGCATTGCTGTTAAAATCAGTGCAATAAGCAGTTAGAATCGAAAGTAGTCACTAGTAGTGATTGTTAACCTCAGGTGGCTCTTATCCTCGACTGAAAATAGACCCAGATGGTATTTCAACCCACCCAGAGTGCTAGTTGCTCTTTATGACGATGAAAACCATGTCGAGCTTTTTCCTCTTAAACCGATGTTGTATTCCGACTAAAACCACTATGAATACTAATTGCAGCGCCGAGTTTATCAACCGATCCCGCTTGCGTTGATTTTGAGAGCTTGGCTTTTCTCGTAGGTGTGCTTGATTTTTAGTTGTGAATATTCTTTCGTTGTTATGGCGAATTCTTACGCCTTAGCGTGGCCAGGAATCGCAGTACCATTTAGTCAAATAGCCTCACAGGGCACAATTTAGGCGTCACGTCGCTTTGTTTGTTTCAGAGGCTACCCGAGAAATATGAGTACGAGTCAGCTCGCCACTTCAACGAGGGCGTGGCGCATCACGTAACCCCTCTCATTGCACACTTGGGACGTGAGTAAAAGTACGTCCCCGAGTTTCATTACCTTTTTGCCTAATATTTAACCACAGCTACGTTTCGACCAAGTCCTTTGTTTTCTCCCAATGTCTGGCGTTTCGCAGGTTCTATCTTGTTAGCAGGTTAGCCACTACCTCTGCATTATGGAATGAAGCCTAAAGACGATAGGTGTCGACTCTTAGTGTCAGCATGATTTCTATTTACTGACCATTCTGGGGCTTGGTGAGCTCAAGATAGCATGGAGTGCCACCTCGTTGTCGAACCCGACTTGAAGGCCCTTAACTACGATTGCAATGCTGAGTTATTAGGACGTTCTTTTTACATCTATAATACAGACAGCAGCGATAAATGGGGTTCTGTTTGTACAAAAGCATGGAGGGGGGAAAATAAAATAGAGGGGGCTAAATAACACGCGCGTTGACTAATGTCGAGCGATGTGAGGGCGTGGGAAGGAATAATTGTGTAACATGTATAGGTGTTCAGACATTGTACACGACGGGCTGTATTATGCTGTTTTTCCCATCAGCGCCAGTGGTTCCATCCTCTTGCGTTGCCGAATTTTTGACAGACGCAGAAAGGATAGCCGCTGAAGTTTTTCGGATTGGTGTAACTTGGTGGGAGAGCCAGGGAATAGCGCTGTCGTCCTTGGGGGATGTCAGGAGGGCTGTTCCCCCACCATCTCCATTGAGCAGCGATTTCTTTGCCAACGGAAGCGGTGGACTGGCGACTGGGCCACATACCTTTATCCCTTTCTAGAACAGAACGGAAACGGTTAATGTCCTAGATAAAACAACAATTAAGAGAATGTCGTCCTGTTCTGTACTTGGTAGACGAGTCGACAACCACGACCACTCACCAAGATCAAAGACGAGCGCATGTTCTGTAACTCGTATTTTTAATCAACAAGGCTAATTTCCCTCTAAGCCGTACCCAAGCCTATAGTTCAAGCTATTGGTTACGCTTTTCACTCTTAAGACATTAATGGCAGCGCAGATTTCAACGGTCAGCAGCAGCAGCAATAAAGTAACGCGTTAGAAACAATCCAACTGGATATGTAGGCAAAAACGTAACCATAACGCTAGCAAATTGTCAAACTGAATCTGTAACATATCATACACTCAAAAATTTTTACAGACCGAAACCGCATACACTTGGCGGCCATTATCGCTTTTAGCAAAACACGCACAACCTCACGCAACAGAGATGCTCGAACAAAGCGGTTTCTCGTTATTCCAACTTTTTTTGTCCAGACGTCGTAGTTTCACTCCATAATTGACACCTGCTCCTAAAGCCAACTATGAAATTAATGTCAGGGACGCTCTCATGTTGTAATTTAAAGAACGGCATAGACAAATGTTATGCTTTTTCCTAATCTTTTTGTCGTTTGACTTTTTTAAATGTAGTCTTTTTCAGATAACCTGTTAATTGAGAAGTGTACTCCAGAATCTCGTAAAATGCGTTTTTGAAAAAGTAGTGAATCAAATATTTTGCAGATACTACTTAACTTGCTTTTAAAAACGTTTTCCATTGACTAATAAAATCAGTAATTAGGGAGTGTACAAGAGAAAATGGAAAGTTTACGATGCGTGATGAGTGACTCGTGAAAAACACGGGTAGAGAATATCTTACCTTCAGAAGATATTTGTAGTTAACCGTAATGAGCACACCGCTGAGACACAAACGGGACGTTATCTGCCATTAGTCTAAGTCACAACTCCCTTCCAGCCATCAGTTAGTTCGGGATATAGTTATCAGGAAGCTGAAGTATCCATTGGGCACTTTAAGTGACTGCTTTATTTTAGGCAGACGCGGTCAAATTGTCCCATTTTTTCTGCAGGGTCTCATGGACCTACGACAAAACGGGTTTCTCGCCAGGCATCCCGGCCATCCTTCCGACATCTGCGCCGGTGCGACCACATCTAGCCTGCTTGTGTATGCGTTGCTTTGCACACCTATACGCACACACGAGTAAAACTCGCAAATCTGATCTTGCCTTCTAATTAAGCTCTAATCAAATATCACTATACGTGTTTTAGTACATAACACGCGCTTTAAGGAATGCACGCAATCGATCTGCGCTCGCCTAAGATCGCACACCGCTTCGCATTGTCTCTAAAAGCACTTTTACAGCACTATTTATTCTACACATGCTTCTAGCACAACCTACTTCTCTTGTGCACCAATGACTTGCGCGTGCACTATCAGCCTGCCCATTGTGGTTGGACCGCGCACGCGCGAATTATGCCATTGACGCGTTAAGTAGTATAAACAAGTGTGGAAGGCGTGGTAGCTCGATGATGGAATACACGAAACCGATGGAGCAACGATTTGTCAACATTCACACGCAAACGTATTTCTGATGTACCTTTCCTGTCTTTCTTACTGGCTGTCGTGCACGAGTTGCCTGTGCCGAGTCCGATTTCCTAACTCACTTGTCTGACGGATGCAACACGTGCACATGGCTCGCTCTGCCCAACTGGCATCGTCGGAACTCACGGCACTTCAGTTAAATAAGCCTTCAATCACAGGCATTCGAAATAAATTGCGTAGCACCGGGATACTTTTCTAAACGAGTGCCAGCAACCGTTGTGGTAATGTGGAGCATGCGGTTTCAGTGACCAACATAACCTGCCGAATCAAGAGCCGTATGGGAGTTACGGCGTTGCATCCCATAATTTTAGAACTCCATTGCCACAGTGTACAAACAAACCATGGAACTTTTTGCTTAAGCCACGACGCCAAAGAGCCGCACGAATCAAACGGGACCGAATTATACTGCTTTTCAGGGCTGGCACGTTACAGCGGAAACCAGGCATAATGTAGTACACCGACTTATTAAAGATGACGACTGACATCAACGACGGAAAAGTGATAACGAAACTACCTTTTGGTATGTATAGATGGCTGAATTTTCGGACACGCGAAACTGGAGTAAAGAGTACCTATATATCAGGAGACAGTGGTCAACGTTTGTGGGAAACCCTATTTTCATAGGGCTGATTGCGGTGGAAGCTGGGACGAACAACTTGGATTGCGACGCACTTACGCAATTAGAATTATGCTACATCACATCCAGCATGCTTCCGACGGTTTTTGCGTTTCAAACTTTGTCCTCTCTAAAGTGCTTATTAGGCGAAGTGCCTAAGCTTTTAACCGAACACACCACAAACTACTGGGCTTCGTGTGTAGCTGGAAAGTTGTTTAGTGGTTTCCCCTTTTGCCGTAGAGACGCTCGGCATCGTGGAGTACCACGGAGGACTGTCCCCTTCAATGCACGGGCAACCAAAACACATATATAGGAGCAGCAAACACGCACGCTTACTGGAAAGATGCTCACCGTGGCAGCCAGAATTGCAGCGGCAGAGCCGCCAAGTGGTGCTACGCGACCTCTGGCAATGGTGACGGCGTTGCCACCGCCATCGCGGGGGAACGTCGCCTCCACGCCCCAGTGGTGATGGTTCTTGTTTTTGCTGAGCACTACCGGTTTCGCTGGGACCGTGTTGGGAGCGGACTTCACTACTGAGAATCCAGTCGCCGGCGTCAGACGCGGACTAGAAGAGGATCTAACCGAAGTTCTATTTACAACATTGTGATGGGTGGGCAGGTGTGGATAAATGGTGCTTCCTGAGCTACCAAGCCAGCCGCTGCTCAAGCGGCGACCGCATGTGAGTTTGGAAAGGCTAAGAGTCAATTGATGCCTTGACTGATTTCGTAGGGAGAGCTGAAGGCGCTTGAAAAGAACGTCTTCATGAGCGTAAGAAAGACTTGGGCAGGGAGCAGCGCTGATCCGCTTATTTGGCATCGATTCAGCGGTAGTTCCTTCGCAGGGGACAAATTGATCGACGCCAGTGAACCTCCGGAGTCTCAGTTCTTGAACCTCTGGAGGAGGAGATCGAGAATTGAGTTGGTTGAAATAACTATTCAAGTCATCCGAGGGAGCTGGTAAACGGTCATAAAGAATGCGACCGCCTCTACCGAGCCGACGACGTAGGTAACCCGTGTAAGAATGTTGAGAATGGTGGGAAACGCGCTTAATCCGAGATAAGCAGAACGTAGCCTCATTGTCGATTTCCGGGATGGATCGCAAGTCCCTAGGTGTGAGGTTAGGTACATCAGAAATATGTGTCGTGGAAAGTAAAAAGAGTTATGAAGTTTGTAAACTCACAAAGGTCGTTGATATTTACAGCCCGGTAACCGAACGAAAGCGAAGGGGTCACTTAGTGTCTGATTAATTTCTGTGTCGGACGTATCTGACAGAACACCAAATGCATTTTCGGGGGAATGCCGAGAAAGCTTCCGTTTTCGCGAAGAAATGTGCTAAAATGCACATAGGTAAGAAAAAAATGGGAGACTTTCGCACCTTCCGGGCGTTGAGGCTAAGTAGACGCTCAAAGGATTTGGGCGACTTTTGGGCTGCAACGTCTGCTTCTGACAACTGCGTTGCTTCCCAGTCACCGAGCTTGTAGCGAGACTGGAAAATCTTACGCTCGATTTCCAGAACAGCCTCCTTAGTCGATTCTCTTTTCACCAATCGTGACACGATTTCACTGAAAGTAGTTTAGAAAGTCGTACCACCTTACCCTAAGGAGACCATCTGTTCCCGGAGCAAAAGCATTTTTTCGTAGGAATACTCATCATTTTTTCGGTTCTTGCGAGTTTGCATGCGCTCAGTGCGACGTCGAAATGCGACATATGGATCATTATTGCTCCCGCCATCCCGCTTTTCTTGTCGAACCGAAAGTAGCAACGGTTGTCTGCACTGCACTCGTTTATTTAACCAGTAGTCGTAGACAGCAATAACGAGGGAGGGGTCGTCATTAAGGAGTAGCCGTGCCTCTTCGAGATTCATAACACGTTGGCCACAACCACGCTCGAGTCGATCAATCATCTTTTCAAACTTTTCTGGAGATAAATTGAGATCACTTCTACGAAGCCAGTCTTCGTCATCCGAATCCATATCGTACTCAACAGGTTCATCATCCTCTAATGCAATTGCTGGAAAACTTGCCAGAGGTTGAAATCGGTACTTACTTCGTATATGGATCAAATTCTTGGGAAGCGAGAAGTTGGCAGAGTATACTTTTTCATAAGCCTCAGACTTATCGATAATTTCTGGGACAGGAATACTAACATCGGTGTTTTTTTGAAGTTGCAAAGCCTGTAGAACTTCAAGAAAGTGATGTTCCTAAAATCATATAAGGCAATGAGAATACATGGCGGTGATCAGGTATTGCAGACTGCGAAAGCACGCAGACCGATGTTCGTAACGAACAGAACACCGCGGCAGACCAGGAGCCGAGATGAAGAGGAAACCCATGAATTCGCTAGCGGAGAGTCAGCGCTGCAACGAACACACTCAACCCCCTACCTACGTGCCATATCCCTTACTAACGATGAGAATACACGCACAGCACTCAATGTTAAACCCAACCTACAATACACTCAAGAACACAACTATCCTCAAAAGTCTGAAGAACAACTTATTGATTCGCAACATTAGGCCAAAGAGAACCACCCGCCTGACAATGACACTGCTTATGCAAAAAGGACCAGTCTTGAAAATAAAATTGCATTGTTTCTTTAAAAAAATTATGTGGACGTCAAATAAGTTTACGTTTTCTTCTTCACGTTCCATGCCACTAGGGACGGTCGGAGTGCCACGATTGACGAAAGCGCCCTCGCCCAGTTCGCAAAAGAGATCTGAATCATATCTGACGATTGAAAGAGATCTGTTGAAGTCGATTTGCCTCGTGCGAAATGAAACTTTGCTCATCCTAAAAGAGTGACACGTCAACGTGGAAGAAATTTCAGCGACAGCTGAGCCTTTCCTTAAGAAAAGTACTCGGCTCAAAGACCGCAAATTTTTAAATATTTTTTTTATTTGCAAATATTTACAAAACTTTATCATATTTACAGTGTATTTAGGGAGAAATCCGTCGATTATCGCCGTATCCAATATGGCGGCGAGGAAATTTCATAAAAGGCCGGGCGCGAATTAAAAGCAATTTAAACAAATATCTTCTGACAGCAGTAAATAGCTTACTAAACTGCAAATACATAATATAAAAAAAACTATGTTTAAAACGCCTAGTATCTAAATTTTTTTAAAAAAATACAAGGAACTTCATGGGATGTTTAATGACATGTACATTCCTACAAAAATTAATTTTGCAACTCATTGCAACCAGTGAAGAAAGTCCAGATATTAATTTTAAAGACAAATGGCAATTAATAATTGCGGTTATAAATAAAAATTTATGATTGCTGTCTGTAGCCTCGTTATATACACTAGTAAAGCACTAAAGATCTGCTTCAAAATTAAGCTCTGGTAGTTGATCATTCACTCATACTTACCAAAGTTGTTCTCTACATTTTTGTTCCCACCGCAACTAAACTCAGGTAATGGCTTTGCATGATAATCAAATAACAAACACACAAGCTTTATTTTTCAAAGTGTCTAAAAATTTTTTTTAAATGGCAGTTTAAACGTTTTTTGTTTAATTTTTGTTGTATCGTAATCAATGTTTTAGTCGTAGAGGCAGCAGGTAAGTCCTCGTACTATATAAAATTAAAAAAACAGTAAAATATTTGCGCTTTTTATTTCAAACTTGTATAAGCATATTGTCAATTGAATTTTTTTAAACTCAGTATGCGAAGTTTTTTCACCACTACGATCAATTCAGTCGTTGTTTTTTTTTAAAAAAAAATAGCTTCTAAATTAATTTGTAACTGGTCTTAAGGGCTGTATTTCTGTCGAGGAGGCCGCTTAAGAGGGGAAGAGTCTCTTCAAAGATTAATATATTTAGTAAACTGGGTGTAATGATTTTGATTATTGGCCTGGAAGTAACAACACTCGAAATCAGAGATAGCTATCTGTCTTTCCTTCCTAAGTACTGACAAGTTACTTAAATGCTTTAGTGTGTGGAAGTACAAGAATCACTAGAGGATATATGCTACGCATTTCTACATGCTTAATTGAACAAGGTTGAATTTGGATAATGTTAAAATGTTTTTGCCATATTTTTGGATTCCAGGTTGCAGATTCTTCGCTTCGGAAGTCTTGACTCAGGGGTATCAAACACCTACGGTTGTGCATGGCTTCAAAGGAGCTTGAGCATCAAGATCTGAGGTGCCCGATATTGATGTGAAAGTTTGTATAATTTTTACCAATTTACCTTACTGAAATTTCATACATGTGGCTTTTGGGTTAGTTCCTTTTACAGCATATAACATGCGATGGAGCATGGGTGAAAATTAATTAATTTATATTGAAGGAGAGGTTTGAAATTGAAAGGAGATGACGCGGGAGCATGCGAGATATCAAAGTATTTAGAAAAATCGCTCGAGGTAAGCTGTTTTAATTTATCCCATCGCCAAAGCTATATGTATTTCTGCAGGAAAACCCGTTATTGATTACAATCAAAGATACTTATTTACTAGATGGAATTTTACATTCTTTATAATATATTAAGAAATTGGTTTTTGTTTGAAAAAAATACTATTATCATGTTGCATTAATCTAATGCTGTGTGTTTTATGTCTTATTTTTGTGTCTTTTGATTTAACTTATGATACTCTGCATACGAGTTTATTGTTTATTATTTACTAATTAATAGTGCTGCTCGCTACATGGACTTCTGTCCCAAATTTTTTTTTAGTTTTTTAAAAAAACATAATGGAAACACAGTTAAAAAATTACATTATGTTACATTTGCAATCATGGTTTTAACGAATCATAATCTCCAATTATTGACTTTGACCGGGCTGATTTGCGTCGTTCAAATTACATATCCTTGAAATAATGTCTGCAAGAATTTCCCCATATGTTTTTCCAGCAGTTTAAATGTTTTATTGAGCATTACATCAAAGGTAGCCTATTTATATTTTGGAAAGCATGTCCTCGACAAAATCCTCTAGTTCAGCCAAAATATTTATTAATATTTCTTCCTGATATTTTGTAATGGAGGAGAAGTATAGTGTTGGACATGATTCTTCAACTTTCCTAATGAATTCTACATCTTTGGATTTTGATGAGACCAATAGCAGTTATTTACTAAGTGCTGAGTTTTTTGCCGTCCAATACCAGCGTGACCTTATTGGACATTATTTTATGGGAATTGCAACTCTCACAATATCATGCATTGGTCTTGTGGGGAACATGTTATCAATTGGCGTTCTTACTTCAAAATACATGAGGGGAACAACAACGAACTTATATCTTATCGCTCTTGCCGTCTCTGATTCATTAATGCTCCTTTTCGCAATATTGGTTGCAATTCGCGACGCCAGAAGACCTCAGTACGGTGTCACAGCATGGGAATTATGGGACGATGCATCATTTATACCACGTCTATATCCGAACTGTCATGCATTCGCATTGCTTTTTCAAGTAAGCAGTATATACCCTTATTTATTTTTATTCGTGATATTTTGCTTCTCGCCAATACACGGTTCAGCTCTTCCCTAGGCTTTCATTCCACGAATTTGTATTCCATAGCCAGAAATATCTATCTTATCTGTAGTTAGATAATGTTACATTTTCTAGCTTATAGTAAGTTTTCATTATTAAACATCGCAAATCTTAAATATGTTAAGAGATTGAACTATTCTTAAAAATATTGAGAAGGTCTTTATTAGACTTCCATTTGTAATCTTTGATTTTTTAAATGGCAATCTTCATATTGCCCTCGGCACTTTTACGTTTTATAAATGCTGTAGCATTATGTTTGTCTTTCCTTTTGTAAATATATTAAAAAATTGCAGTTTTGATTAAATCAGTTTTGACTACATACATTTTTAAGGCGCAAGATCCCATAATTTCACGAAACTTTTGCGAATCAGTGGAGTCTTTTTACCATGCGGTTTATTAATCCAAGTTTGTGTTCTTGCAATGATGTTTATCAAAAAGAACATGCAAATTATTCACTCATCTTCATTGGTAGTGACTTTATTTTGAAGATTTTAGCGTCTTAGTCTTTTTGGTTCCCAACTAACATCTCTCGTAAATAAATAGCTGCGTAATATCTCTGTCATTTTTAATTATTATATCAAATCATGTACTTTTAAAAAGATGTTCCCTCAGAGTGCATGTTCAGTTACATAGTCAATTTGTCATCTAAGTACGTTACTTTGAAGTGAAGTAAATGTCTTTAATGACCGCTGTTATTGTATGCAATTAATTTGCTATTAGCCTTAATCAAAGATGCGTCAAAGATATGTCAATACAGCATTCTGCGAATGCAAGGTACTAACAACGGTTGCCCAAAAAATACTTAGTCTGGTTTCGGTTTCTGTTTGATTATACTTAAGAAACAGTTGGTTTTGGTCCGGTTGTCATATTTCGGTTTTTAACGATTTCGGTTGTTTAGCCCTCGGCGTGCCATTGAAGACTGCATCTTCATTTTGGTACGTTATTTGGGTGGAAATGTTTTCGTGTTGTTTCGATGGAATTTACATTTTGTAGACTTCTGAAAGATTTCTTATTGATACAACCATAAGATGACAAGGTTAATTTGCATCCCCTTAAATAGCCGTGTAGAATTTCTTGAAACATAGCATACTTTTCATTCAATAAAGCGAGAAAACGTGATCAGAAGTAGTTTATATCTCAAATCCTAACATTTTCATTAATAAATGAACTAGTTACTTGTCTCTAGGTCTTGCCTTGCATTATAATAAAACTGACCTTTAGAAACTTCCTTTATACGATCACTTTTTTGTAATTTACGTCTTAAGGCTTTTCCTTAGAATCTTTTGTTATAAGAATCTCATGAAAATTTAGTCATTTCTCTTTCAAATGAAGTGTAATTTATGCATCTTTATGTGTATTATTCTTCGATGTCCCGCTTTTCTTTAAGCCAAATAAAATAGTTTTTTTCTTAATTACACACAAATGTATTTTTATGTCCTGATGATCCCCTGTTTGGTCACCTGGCTATCATGCAATGACTTACGGAAGTCGTAGTGACGTCTAATTAGGAAGTGCAATAAAATATCAACTTCATAGACAAATTCATTCGTCTTCAAGAAATGATTAAGGATTTAAGTATCGAGTGACTGCGTTTATGACGTAACGAAACTAGACCGAAAATAATGGTGTTAAACAGACAAGTGGTTGTTTAATCACTCCTCATTGTTGCTTTTTATCCTGAGGTCTGAATTAATCGGTGGTATCCAGAAAACCCAAAATCTCCCACTCGCTTGCACATATCTACTTATAATCAAGTGAATCGTCTTAAAACGCACCGACATTGAGATGATGGCTTTGTTTTTCGTGCTGTGAAAACTGATTACATTAGCTCCACGCATACCCAACTGTCGAAGCAGTCATAAAAACCCTACAATAGTGATTCACTACACTTAGGAGCCACCTGAACCACAAAATCTGCGTACTTTTATAATAAACCCCTCTGGATATTGAAAATTAAAAAAAACTTGTTTTATTGGACTATTCAAAATGTAGGCTGTTTCACCGCTCCTATAATTAGTGTCATTGTTAACTGACGTAAATTCCCTCCATGTATCAAGTGACTGAGGCTCAAACAAGATATCAGTTGCCGAAACGACTTAAGGGCATTGTTATTTTGACTTGTTTTAAATTCTCTTCCTTCGTAATTCTTCCCGAAGCTAAAATCTCTGGATCCGTCCTTGTTGTGTTGGCCTTAAAAATGCGAAAAAAATCGCATTGTCGTTTTGGTTGATTTTTTCTCGTGGTCACTCGGCACATCATCGGTTACAATCAACGACTTTTTTCACTGCGGCTGCCTATGTTTGTGGTGCTGCGCTGAGAAATCGTTTGGAAAATTCAGAAAGTCGGTTCTTTCCTATGCTTAATCAAATCTTACCAGTCTGCGAACATTTAATCGAGAAAAGTGTTGCCAGAGTTCAAAGTCCGAACTATGTCAACAACAATTTAAGTAGCCCATCGTCAGGCATTGTTTAGGTTTTGCAGATTTAACTTCATTGCTTCTCGTGTGAGCAATTGCTTATGCCAAATTATAAATAGTCTGTATGTATATGAAATTTCGAACAGTTGCCTCTTGAAGCTTGGCTATTTCGACATCAAGTTAATTTTTTCCATGCAATCTGCTATTTTTTTTAAATTTTAGTTAACTTCTAACCATTCACTAATATAATTTTTAGCAAAAATCCTTGCATAGATTTCGACCCACGTAGCACTTCGATGGGCGTGGGTAAGTAGACCCCATGGCAAAGATATTGAGTACTGCCACAGATGCTAACTCGTGACCTAACCAACCGACACTTTTGTAATGACCGAAAAGTCAAAGTTTCTTAGCAAACAAAACAGAGCTACCAGAAGACCGACAATTTCAGCCTTCCATTCTCAACTTAAGTTTGAACCGATTATGGACTAAAATTGATTAGGAACTTGAAAGCTTCGTGCTAGGAAAGCAGTTTACCAAGAACTTGGAGTATTTTTAATTAAGGAGTACTAGTTTTTGCTAGTCGTTGTGTCACAAAAATTATGATAATCCCATATTATCAATTTCGGACAAGCAAGCAATACATTAATTGAAGATATCAGTAGTTCTTGACGTCGCGTATGGGTTGTAGGGGTAGCGCAAGTAACATGCTTACTGATGGAGTTATTTACCTTGCATTTGCCCAAACCAAAATCTGCACGTAAATTTGCTCTACGGAGAAGGTGTGGAGTAACCTTTCTCAGGTTCTGCCTTTTCTATCTTTTTTCATCGAAGGCACGTGCTCAGGGTTAACTGAAACAGAAAAAACGAAGCAGCAAGCCCTGGCACGGTTAATTCAAAATCGTACGTTGGTGCTTTGAGTACTCTTGTCTCCGAACTTGTGACCATCGTTGTCATTCAGAACTGGTGGGACGTACATTGATTCTGCCCCCAGTAGAAAAACAATTCCTACCTACTTACACATACTGCGTCGGCGTCTGCTCCAGTGACAGCACAATCCCAGTGCGGCAATCAGGCTTCAGCTTTTATTTATTAAGGGCAAGAAAACTGCCAGAATTTAAAGGAATTACGGTGTGACTCAAGCCAAATAAATGGTTGAATGTGTTAGTGCTCAAACACGCAATAAAGGCCACAAACTACTGTCCTAGGCCGCAGCATCGTCTGGGCGAATGATTGGTTTCTTCAGGATTATAAAGGGGCTCTGCATGTGACCCTTCTCTAGCACAATTGATTGTTCTGTGCTTGCAGCAAAAATTTGTGGATAATGTATTTGATTCTGTTTGTTTAACATACTACATAGAAAAAATATTTGATGGCGGGAATCGGCGTGTGTGTGTGAGTTGCGAAATTCAACAAGTTTGTTTTCTGTTAAGACGATTCGCATTCCCTAGTAAAAATATTATGGTTATTTGTATAGAAATACCAGAATAAATATGTACAATATACCTCACAAGTTACGCTAGCTAAAAAACCCACTGATGATGCGTGCAGAATGTGGTTATCGCGGGCACAGGGGCTGATAAGTGAGACGGATTTACGAGTATCGGTTGAATTGACTATTGCTTAGGATTCAAACTTCTTCGGACTTGGACAGTAGACTGATGGAGCTTGTGTTTTCGGTTACACTTTTGAGTAGTTTCACGGGAGTTGACTGAAACCATTTGAAAATGCACAGGAAGACGTGAGGTGGCTTTGTCGCCCTAATATTTGCATGAAGCTGCAATCTTTCCTGTCCATCCGTGACGTAATTTAATAATTTGACAAATTTATCCATTTGGTTATGCATTATTTCTATTAACGTTGCTCACTCATTGTAGCCATTTTTAGAAGATTAACTGGTTAAATTACAGAGTATCTCCGGTCCTCCGATAGGAATGGATTTAACGTGAAGCACGAGATAAGTTGACATGGGTAAGAATGCAGTTAATTGTGACAAACGCGAACAATACCCAGTGTGGCCTTGCTAACATACTATGAACCCCTTACCCATATGTCGATAGGAATGCCGGTGCCAATGACAAAATACAAATTAACCACGCCTTCTTTCATAACTATGGAAACATCACGATGGAAACTGAGCTATTAACTTTAATAAATCTAAATAAGCTTGAGTCTTGGTTCTGTTCTCTGGGACGACAAATCAAAATCACTGTTTTTGCTTGTTTAGACAGAAGCGTTTAAACAGAAATTCTTTAACTTACTAACCGCTTTGGTCCTTTTTTTTTAATTTTTTGGAAAATTCACTCTCGCTTTGCGTAATCTTTAATGTAGAGGTGCTGTTAGCTTATTCCCAGCTGTTACCGTAAGTTACATTTCATCGTCAGGGTTATTTTTCGGCTTGAAAACGTTTTTTCCGGAATGCTGGTGAGATATACAAATGAACATCTAAGTTATATATTAAGTGGCCAATATGTGTATCTTTAGCAACCGAAATCTATCAGGCTTTAAGCCTGTTCAAAAGTATCCGTGAATCGGTGAACATTCACCTTAGAAGTCGTTATTAAGTGTGAAAAAGCCGTAAGGCGACTTTTGGATGAAGTGACTTTGCATCCACAACTTTGATTTTGATGCTGTAGTAACACATTGGGTTCATTCGATCTGTCGAGAGCCCTTTCCACAGAAACGCACCAGACTGGTGTGCTTATAATATCTTGAGAATATTCCTTCACGGACAATTCCCGCATTGTTTACTAAGGGATTTGTCTGAACTACAACGAGAATCGCTTCACCAACACAGGCCAACCTGTCTCGCAGCAATGGCAGTTTGAAACTTAGTGAAGCCCCATTCACGGGCTTAGTCCCGTGCTCTCTTCGTAGACAAAAGACCCCAAGGGGTCTGCTGGGGTGCACAATGGCTGTTCACTGTACTAGCTTTTATCCAATGAACTGTCGCTTTCATAGTTTGTGACTCGACCGGAATCTGTCCTCATAGCTACAAATAGCTTTAACTTATTGATTATCTGGTATTGGTATTAACAAAGTACCAGATTGAGTAGGGTTAGCTGCTCCAGAAATCCCAAGTCGTATAGCTTGGCTTTAAATGACTGTTTAATCATCTCCCAGTCAGGACATTTTTCTGGTCAATATGAAACCGCTTTGTGGTTTTCCTTAACTATCAATTCCGCCAAGTACAGGTGCTGATTATCCTCAGGAATTTATTTTCTTTTCTTCTAAAATTTGGGTTTTTGAAGCTATCACTCAAGAAATTCTCAGCACATATTTTAAACCCATTGCTTACCCAAAGTTTAGTTAGAATGGGTGTTCAGCCACATGTATCGTAGTTACACAGGATTTATTTTAGCCTCTTTCCAAGGAGAGCTTTTCTGTTGTCTTTCAATCAACGGCACATAATAGCGGCATGCTTATAAATAAATTAAGCTGTTTAGTAACCACCTCTGTGTTGTCAGTAGGAACAAAAGTTTAGTGAATCTAGCCTATGTGGGCAAAACTGGTTAATAATCATGGGTTTTGTGTTTCCTGCCCTCAATTTGTTAGAATTCAAACGTGCACGCTGTCTCCTCTTTTGTATCCAAGGCATTATGCCACAGCGTGCGCACAAAGGGGCATTTGAGCCAACTTGTGTGAACTTGTCCCTCTCGGCCGAAAACTACCACAAAGCCTCTACGCGTGTTTAGGAAGTGCGAAATAGGTGTCTTCTCTTCTGTGTGGTTCGGTCATCAAAAATTAATGCCCCATCATATACTGAATAAGTAAGGACAGTGGACTTTGGTCAATTTTCCAGCACTAACACATTAAAAGTATAAACAAATGGTTACTGCTTCGCTGTGACTAAATGAGATGGTGTTTAAACCAGGTGCTACGCAAGGTTTCAGGATACATTTGCGTGTCCAGACTAATGAATTTAACTTATGGCGCCATATTTTAGGTAAATAATGTGCATTGTTCAAAACTAAACCTGGTTCAAAGGTTTTACGGTCGACCGACACACCCTGTTTACGTTTTTTCCACAACTTTCAAAATTACGTAAAGCTGTTAACTAAAGTGCAAATCTCCTACAGAACTATCACTTAAGTACTTATTTTTTGTTGGGACGAAGGTATTTACAAATAAGTCTATGAAGCGGAATTTTGTCTAATACTGGACACTTTTACATTGATAGAACAGCTGTCATGGGAGGCGGTATGGTTGAACTCATTTTTCAACTATTATTTTGCTCATTTAAACAACAGCGAGTATTTGCAATTGCTCTATTGCTCACGTTCTACGCCGAAATACTCAGTTTTCTATAGAAGAGATCATCTTATTCCATGCGAGTAATTACGGCTTAGGATCTTGCTATCCACGAAGAACGTTTTCCATAACGCTAAAACTTTACATTTTTTTGTGCCAAGCACATTTCTGTGAGCCCGTAGTTTGGCAAACGGTGAACCTCAAATTCATATTTCTTTTTATAATGGTCATATGGCGTCGAATATCTTCTCCACGATAGCTCCTTCAGATCGGCGTGGCATTTTTGTTAAAAAAATTGAATGGTACTAAGTGACACACTTGAATTAAGAAGGCTCATGAATACGGTGCTGATCGTAACGTATGTTTTGTGTCCTTATTTAGTGTCGTGATCTTTTGTATTAGTTTATTTCTAGCTTACGTAAAATTGGAGTTGAAATACTTTATTTACACTGTATATATTCCTATCTGTAAATGCTCATATCAGACAAAGTTTCGTCAAGTGTCTCCTAGGTCGATTAATTTCTAAACCTAACATAAAAGGTATTTTTTTAAAATATTAAATGCAAACGAGAGATGTTAAGAATACCGACTTTCGCATCCGAAGATTTATGCGTCCACGAATTTTTACTGTCGTCTGCCGAGGTAAAATTTTGATAAATAGATCCACAATCACATTGTCTGACGAAGGTGCATTCTGTCCCTCGACGCGTGTGGCGGGGAAGCTCAAGGGGCGTAAAATGGCGCTAATGAAGTGTGATAAAGGGTATTTTTTGTTTCCCTACAACAATCACACATTGTTAAGCTTTTATGATGTGCCTATTTGTGGGTTTGCGCAGATTTTTTTGAGACACACGGGAAGAGCTTTTGTTTTTGCACTTCGTTAAAAATGCATAGCGGTGCATTGACTATTTGAGGACCAACGAAAGTGAAGATTTCACAAAATATGTTAAAAGGCTTTTGCAAATCCAGTTATGTGCATTTTAGTACTTCCTTAGATGAATCGTCATGTCGGGCTCGTAATGTCTGCTTATATGATTCTATGGTGTTATCGTAAACGTTGGCTTCTCGATTTATTGTGTTCTTGTAAGTAGCACGAGAAAGTAGAAAAATATTAGGCAAACTACATTCTTCTTTCTATCCCATTTAATTTGGTTATTTTTCATTCCACCCCAGACTATTTCATACGATGCTCAGTTGACAGAAGTGGCTCTCAGGCATGCTGCGTTCTCTTGGAACATTGTATCAGTCGGTTATTATTTTAAGTTCAAACGATTTGTCTGCTGAAGACCAATAGGAGTACTGCATATTATTTTGCTACACGATATTGTATACTTTTGGCATGCTAATGTGCTTGTACAATTTTTGAGTCTAGAGTTGAGGTTACTTGGAGTGGTTAAGCGACCTTTGAGGGCCCATTCCCATATTGTTGATGGGCGACCAACCAATATGTGAGTAAATTCATTAAATAAATGTGAATTGGTTTATGTGTGGGCTGCTGGTCATGTGACATAAAAATGGGACGACATTTTAGCCGTCTTAGCCTGCTTATACTGGTCTCTGGACAAATCGCTATCTAACTGGATTCCACAGTGAATCATTTGTTGACAACATAAAGCCTTAATTTGCTTGAATTCCAAACTAAGGTGCTTTTTCGTGCATAAAATTGTGTTTTTTGTCAGTAGTTCGAGGCAAGATAATCTACTCCTGCTGTTCATTGAAGACATTACCATCGTTAAATACAGCTAAATTCTAAGCGATCATAATGTGAATATCATTGTAAACATCACTCGTTGTCTAGGAGTCTGTTTCGCTAGTTGAGCATAAATATATCTTTTAAAATATAGAAGGGCTGTATCGCTTTTGAATTTAGTACTCTTCATGGTGCACACATGGGCCAACAATTCCTCCTAGTCGTTCTTGTCTCAAACATGCTTCCTAAATGACTGCGTGTGTTAGTCAGGTTTTCCTTACATGTCCTTTTAAGTAGTCTGTAATAGTTATTGGATGCTACAGGCGTTTGCTAATTGTTTTCTCAGAGATAACTCGCATTTAGTGGTGTGTGATGCATAAATTTGCCATGCTGTGTGATTAAGTTTGGGCGTATAATGTTCACATTCAATCACCAACCCCTGTTTTCACTTGCACGCCTCGGATTGGGGGCACGACGACTCCACGCCGTCCGTCTCGAGCCATTCAATTCCACGTTTAATTTTTTCTGACGTCGCCTTGTGAAATTTAATTGCTTTAAAGAATCACAGTGCAGGTATTGGAGCTAATTCTGATTCAGGTAATACTCCAAGATTCTACTGGAAATTTTTCTAACTCTTACCTTAAAATTAAATTACCATATCAGTCAATTTTGCACTGATTTTATTTTTGTAACATACAGCTGATTAGCGGTGGCTTTTGTCGAAAAACCGCAATTCGACTTAATGATACACTTGACTTGTTTAACAGATATCTTTCTGCTAATAACTGACAATGTAGAATTTTTCTACCCAGGCGCACAGATACTATCGGTTCGTTTGCTTTTTGAAAGAAAAGTGACTTAGTTTAAACTAAGTAGTTGAAATCCCTAAATTGCCCTAATTGTCCTCCATTGTAGTGATATCTTCGTTTTATTTTCTGTTTTTTTTCATTGCAAACATCTCGCAGATGCGATTTTAAGTTTGGGGTTCAAACAAGTCCTTTTAATGGAAACCACTTTCTTGATGTTTGCGAAATACTATATTATCGGTAAGCTATCCATTTAGCAGGGCACAGACCGAATTTTCTTAAACTTACACTTTATTGAATCAAGAGACAATTTAGAGTCAACATCATTTGCAAAAAATAACAACGTGTTTAGGGCTCTTTTGAAGTTCCTTTGCGTTTGCAATAAGCACTTCATTTATAAGGTCGTCGATTTAATGTTCTACTATTTATGCGTGCATTAGAGATAAGGAATTGTCCCAGGCAAATAGTTTTTGTAGACGGCAAAAGCATTGGGGTTGCTTTTTTCCAAAATGTCTATCTTTTTGCGCTACCACAACATAACCACCACACCTGTCCTGCTGCGCAGGGAAGGTTGCAAGACTACTAGTGCTACTTAAGCAGAGTTCACCCGTCTTCGCGTTTGCTTTGAGCTCAGGCGTATTTACAGCTTTCAGTTTTGATTTTCACAATAATTGGTCAAGAATGACATTCCCTTATTTCTGTTCTTTCCTGGGCGTGACTTTTAGTACCCGATCCGAACGTTTGGAGGTTAGAGCTGTCTTTAAGTTGAACTGCAACACGACCTTTTATAAGTGGCTTAGCCGTCGATAGGTCCATGAATTAATATCACGGCATAGCAGCTGCGGAATGGATAATTTAAATTGATTCATATTGCTCGTGTTCACCAAGACTCTCAACTACCTGCGAATCGTTTTGTTTGTACAATTCAACTCCAATAGGTTTAAAAAATTTCTGATCATAACGAAACCCTGAAGAGCAACCGCAAACTCCCTTATTAGGAACCTGATCTAAAATTATATTCAGTAGCTTGATATGTCTAATAGTTGGACTGTGATTATATGGTCGAAATCACAAAACATTCAACTTGAGTTATTGCTCAGCTTATCTTGTGGCGTAAACAGATAGTTTAATAGCGGTAGCGGCAATCCGATTTGACATTTTTCCCTTATCTAATTTAAATCTGATTTTATAAACGTCTTTAAACTATTCAGTTAAATGAAAATTGGATGCAGATTTTTACTGATGGTACAGAATCCAAAAGCAAATTTGGGTTGCTTAGCTGAAAATTGTTTGTAAAGGGAAAGAATTTAGTAATGAACAAAACTAAACTGTTTAGTATACGTCAATCTGTTAGTCGTTGTGCATTCTATGGGATAAATTTTCACGGGAATAAAAATTAAAAAGTACTACCTATGTTTACGCCTCATTAATTGAACGTGAATTGCTCCAGTGGAAATGAGTGACAACATTGTTACTATCACGGAAAGTGCTGTTAGTTTAAACGGACCACAATCCTCCTCTGTTAACGTGACAGCTTGATACAACATGATGGTGGGATACGCACAAGTTTAGAATATTTTGGTCCACGTTTTGCGGTAATTTCTCTGATACCGACAGCTAGAAGGAAAGAAATGTTAGCATTTATCCCCAGTCATTTATCACAAAACCGTCTCAGATTCAAATATACATCGAGTTTGAGCTAGACGGTTGTGGATGGTTTTAGCTTTTTCAAGTTTCAACATGACTTCTGTTGAGTAATTGATTGCTTCTACGACTAAGTCCAGATCCGTAATATCTGACATAATTTAGTTTAAAAATATGTACTTGGTGTGGCATGCAATAGGCATCCACTTAAACACCATTTACTCCACCGAGAGTAATATGAAATACGCAAATTTTTAACGATGTATTGTGACCATCGTTAAACATCGAAATTGAAATAAACCGCTAGAGCTTTTAATGAAACTTCAAATACTGCATTTCTATTCATAAACCCATCCAGTCAGGTCACTTGTGTGTTTGAAATCCTAAATGTATGAAGTGGTTTGTCAGGGGTGTATACCCAAGTCAAGTGTTATTACCACCTTAGTACCCGCTACTTGTGACGATCTAAGACTGAAGGTTTCCTAAAAGTGATCCGCTTTCATCTTTAGGTATGTTCTAACTGGCTCACGGCGGCTTTCACTGTTGATCGGTACTTGATGATTTGCCACCCCTTCATCGCCAAACGCTGGTGCACCCTTCGACTTAGCAAACTGGTCATTGCCGCCGTAAGCTTGGCAAGTCTGTGCTATACGCTGCCGCGTTTCTACGAGTACGTCTACTTCACACCCACCACTTACCCCATGGCAAAAGACTCCCCTCTCAAATTGCCTAGCCACTGGTACCAGCTCTCAGCCATGGGGGACTCGAACGCATTCCGTTATGGATACCACCTCTGGGCGTGGTGTGTGCTGGTAATCGGAATACCCTCTCTTGTCATCGCTGTGCTTAATATCTTCCTCGTGCGGGAAATAAAGCGATCCATCAAGCGCATGAGATTTGAGCAGGGAGTGAAGACTAGACGGCATGAGACTGACGTTATGCTAATTGGCGTCATTGTCATCTTCTTCGTCTGCCAGGTAACTATGGTGTTAAATGTAGCACCTCTTTCAGTACTTAGGTAGCTTCTCCAATGTTACCACAAATTTACGATCGCCTAGGTTTCCCCTCTCTTTCAAGCCAAAACACGGCACTTTTACAGCTTACTCAATTTTGTTATCACTTAAACACTAAGCTACATAACGTTTCTGTTTAATTTTTTTGGCCGAAAAGGATGGGATTAAGTAGACAGATGTGCTTATGAACCTGAAGTGGTCACAGTAAACCGGATCTAACTTCTAAATGTTTTTTTTAAAAACGATCTCAAATTAAAAATACCTACGGTGATTCTGAGGTTTAAAATGATTTAAAACTACCAAATCCAGACATCGCATCAGGATCCACAAACGGAAAAGTGGTCATTCAGCAGAGGAGGGACGTTCTAGACAAAGCGGCACTCTTAACTCACCTCATTATTGCGGGCAACCAGTAATTTCCCTAATTAACTGTAGGAAAGGGTTTGTTGTGTATTTTTGCCCTAAGCCAAAGTAAATAAACAAAAGTTAATAAAACGCTTTTATGGTGTACGTACTCACATAGAACGCTTTTATTTGCTCTCGATCTTAGCATTTATTTGGAAATAGGGATCGAAGAGGCACAGAAATGTGTGTACTTATGACAATGTGTGTCGACGCGACCAATCACAGCTTGACTAGTCTGTTTCTGCTCTGAAGCCAATTCGATTCAAGGCACAAATTCATTTTTGGAGGATTACTTTGGAAAGTGCTTTACTTATGACTTAGATGCGAATCATGAATTACCGTGTCACTAATTGCTAAGCTCGAATACAATGAACGCCCAATTTTAGTGCTTACGGCGCCGTGCAAACCACTTACTAAACACCTTCATGATCTCATTTGCCTAAAGATTGACGAGAGGCTATTCAGTAAAGTTGCAAAAGTGGGTTGCCATGTCTCTTTTTTGTTACAGGTAATAGTTTAGATTCTAAAACCGCACCACAGCCCATGTTTTAACTAATTGCCTTCTTTAGCCAACCAAAATTGTACAAAGGAAGATGACTGTATTGCCAAGCTTGCTCTTATTAATTCGCTCTGTCAACCTCTTTTACTAGGACTCAGCAAGTGCATATTTTTTGGTTGGCTAAACAAAGCTAGTTTTAAGTTGACACACTTTCAATTTCTAATCCCCAAATATTCCAATTTGAAACGGATGGAGCTAGATTGCTAGACGAATTTCGTGTTGTGCACCTTAGGCATTACCTTACTTGTTAATAGAGTGCCTTCCCTCACCAGGTGGTACCAAATATGACGCTTTGTAACTCTCCATTAACCCCTTACTTGGTAATCGTGATTCCAGGTCACTAAACGCACCTAAAGTGTTTTTTTCTATTAATGATGGCATTTAATTTGACGTTTACGGGAACTGAAAATATTAAAATTTTAAAAATTACAATTTATATAAAACATATTCAACCGCTACTTCAGCATTGTTCTTGAGGTTAACACTTTTTAAATTGTATTTCACTTTGTTATTTTATGAATCATCAAAAGTGTATTGTGCGGGACAATGAAGAAGGAGTTACCAATCTTTCCCGTATTTTTCATTACACCTAGCTTGTTGTTTATAAGTGTGCCCAAGCGAAACGATATCAGAGGCCTGCAATGTAGTTCGGCGGTTCTAGTTAGCACATCTCAGCTGTGCAGTGAATTCCACTCTGCATCTCTCCATAAATTCTTCTTGGGTACATTTTTTGCAGCAGGGCTTCATAAAGCGAAGGCATGCGATACTTTTACCTTTTCAAGATGCTGCTTACTTTAGTTGGGCTATTCTGTGCTTCCTTCACTATTTAGTCTTTCGAAGTAAGAAATAGCAAGGAAGCCGATTAAGAGTTACAGACCGCTTTTACCAGATGTCAACGTTTTCGTTAATCCAGATGGCGTGCCTTGACATCACCAAAACCATAAGCATACCGGCAGGCATGCATTTGTTATGCTTTTCGCGGGAAAATTGAAGTAAATGGCTCCTTCATTTTCGGACACTAATGCGCACGTCTGTTTTATGTGATTGCGATGTCGATTTGCTGACGGATTACATTGCGCCCACTTATATTTCCATAAAGCGGCGGGTTTGACTACTGCGACTTCCTTACTTATTGATGCGGATGTAAGCCGATATTCGTGGGTGCGTATGTGAATGGCACAATTTTAAATCCGCTGTCAATTCAACTCCTCATTTAACACCGCCGCGCAAGGTCAGCCAGCGTCTACATACTTATATTCCCTTGAATCACTTCCACGCGGTCTTTGAAGGTGATTGACTTAGCGCAAATCGTGCCCAAATTTAAAATCATACTTCCCTTAAATGACGTACTTTATTCCACGTTTTTATGGAGTTCTCCATTAACAACCCAGTTTATGGGTTGAGTCAACTAAGCGCTTATATGGGTTTTAGTTCCTAGCGGAAATGCTTTTGTTTGGTAGGATTTTAAGAACTCGATAGTAAAATGTTGGCGAGTTTTCGATTAAACTTGGTTTTGAAAATACCTTTAGCAGTTCAGCATGAGCTGCCCTTTTACGAGGCTGACATCTTTCAGCTGGTGAGCTTTGTTATGATGTGAGGGAAGCATCGAAGTGCATGTATGCGACTTTTTCAAGATCGATGAATTCAAAAGTGCGCAAGGCCTTCCACAAAACAACTTTGAATAAAAGAACTGTCACAACGGTAACCAAGCCTCCAACGAGATGTGCAAACTTCAAAAAATTATTCTTTGCTTTTGTTAACTTTGTGCTAGATGAAATATTGTGCTTTAGTACTGAAAGTGTGATTTCGGCATCAAATAATTGGGAATTTGAGATGGGTGATTCTGTCACGTTTGAGCTGGGATAATAAATTCCAAAGCATAACGCTGGTTGATGCATTTTGCGATAAACAACTGCCTCGGTCATAAATGGTCTAACATGTGCTCGATAGGTTTATAATTTTATGGTTAAATCCATGTATGTTGCACAACACCATTCTTCCAATAGTTTACTTCTGTTTTGAACACTTTGAGAAAACAACTAACCACAATTTTACCTGTACCTTTGGTCCCTCTACATTCCGCTGCTAATAGTAAATGTTTTTCAGTCTCGAGTAAATTTACAGTTGTCTTAAGTGAAAATGAGTTGCGAAAATGGAGATTGTTTCCATTTTTGTAGATTCCCTCGTCAGTGAGCCACGTCATGTGGGGCATCCATGGCTATCGACAGAACCAGTCGGAACCCTGGATAATTCTAAACGAAGTTGGCAATCTCTTCGTTATCCTCAATGCCTCGATCAATATCATCCCCTATTACCTTTTCAGCAGACGTTTTCGCACCCTCTTTATAGTAATTTATTTTGGTTGGCTTACAAACTGTGCAAATCACCGGCGAGTGCTGCTCCCCAGCCATCAACTAGTCCCTCAGGCTCAGCACACACCTAATGGAAGACCCCGTCTCCCCTCACGCGGAACCGCACAGCCTCCGGGTAAGGTGGGCTCCTGTCCAATCATCGTTGTTAATTTGGATGGGAAAGAAAACGTGTTTAAGTGAAGAAGACGACCCTCTTCTCACACACAAAACTAATGCAAATGCCGAGGCACATGTGTGCATTTTCTTCTGTGTTTCATGCCTACTTTATATATACATGTATGTAAAGTAAATAGATTGTTCAGACCTGTGCGGTGATTTCTAAGGTAATCTTCTAGCAAGTGAGACATTGAAAGAAGTGGGATTGATCCTCTTTCCAAGTCGATTGTACAATTGACGTATTTTAAAACATGATACTTGGCTTTAATGTCTAAAGAGGTTCCTAGGTAGCCAGAATGTTTTCAAACGATAGAATTAAGCATGCATTAAGAGGTAAAATTGGTAGTCCACAGATATGTCCAATTTTATTCCTTATTTTTTTTTTTAATTTTAACGTATTTCACACCATTATGTTTAATTCGGTTCACAGTCAGTAGCACTTTGCAACCAAATAGCCATATGTTGTTAGTTTAAGCTTGTCGCCTCAACCCAAACGTGTACCATGGGTGATATTTTCATTTTTTTTCGGATCTGGCCTGTTTCCTCACGACGTCGAACGGGTTGGTAAAAAAATCAATTTTGGTTTAGAATAGTAGAAAATGAACTTGAATCAATTATAAATTGTCATTTTATTTGGTGGCACCGTACCGTATTTCTGTATCCTTATGATTTTGCTATTTAGGAACTGGAGCTCATATTAGCGGCGAATGAGCCATGCACGATTTCAGGCCATCAAAATTAATAAAGTTTTGCCATTCAAAGGGTTTCTCAACATCCAAATTCTATTAGTTATTTTCTATTGGTGGCCAGCCATGTGTGAAGCCTCGGATTGTTTTAGCAGAACACGACTCATTTGGAATCTGCCGATTTTGGCTCTTTTTTAATTGCTTCGGAATCTTGTTGCAGCATTTATTGGCAGCAAACACTTGAATTGATTGTTTCGTTCTCTGGAAGCAGCTCAAAACTGATCTCTTTAAACTGCCCATATTGATGTCGTGACCTTATTGTGCAATTCGGCTTCGATGTGGTTTATGCCAGGTATCAGGCTTAAGCTATGATCGTTTTTGATTTCTGACGACCCAGGTTTCCTCATCAGCCCCGACTAGGTTTCAAAAAGGGGATTTCGTTGTATTTGAGATTCATGTCACAGCTATTGAATCGCTGCGTAAAGCGGATCTCTCTTAACCACTTTAGGAAATTTGGTGAGACCCTGTCACAGCCATTGAATCACGCCTGGGCCGCCAGATTGTTCTGGTCGCTAAACTAAATGGATCTCAGCGAAAGTTAGCTCGTTTCTCAGGTGACACAATCCTGTTGTCTTTCATGTGTCACGTCGCTGTGTCTACAAAGGCGTGCGTGACGAATATTGGTTGTTGACATGTACGGATGGGGTAATCTAGCGAGAATACAAGTGACTTGAAGGCCACTTGTCAGGAATGAGCAGCAGGGGAGGGTGATCAGACGTGTATCCAGGGCTGGTTAGGACGCTGTTGAAAGGCGTCCGTGTCTGAGGTCGCGGCGACATAATTACAGTGTGTGAATCAGCACGATTCACTTCACAGTCTAAGTGAGCGTGATGTGTGCGACACAATTGGTTTCGTGACGCCTCTTGCACGAATATACAAAGACGGCTTTGATTTTACAGTTATCAACTTCAGTGTGTCGACCAGAGCCTTGATCAGGTTAGAGTGGCGAATCTTCCAAACCAATTTTTTAAGCCAATTCTGAAACGTGTGTTTTGTTATGCCATCGTTTCCATAAACTCTACTTATAAATCCACCAACCGCAGCAGTTTACTTGCTGAATGCAACACACCTCAAATGTCAAAAGGAAAAGTCCCAAAATTAAAAAAAGAAGTCTTTAAAAAAACAGGCGAGGCATTTGTGAAAACCGAAATTGCTTTCTCACCAGCTCATTACATAATGGCAGAGTGCTGTAGCCAAGTGTCAGCGGTTCCTGTTTTGACCACGTAGACTTTAATTGCTATTTTCAAATACAGCAATGGAAACAACTAAATAGGCCTTTGGGATTTTGACTGCAGGCCAACTTTGAACTATTTTACGTTCCGAATAATTTACTTTTTGATTAATTTTCAGCTCTGAATTGTCCTAGGTTTTTTTTCAATCGGTGACTTAGAAACGTAGATAATGTTTGAGGCGATTTGGACCCTTTCAAAATAACTACAGTCTTTCATTTTAACTTTAATTAAAATAAGGCTCTGAAGGCTATTTACGAAACCGGTAAATGAGAAGTGTTTTTGCAAGATATATTACTTAGTTGATTCGAAATATGAACATTTGTCAGTTTAGCGGAACGGCTTTTTTAAAATGTTCTTGTCAAGCAATCTTTGTGGCTTGGTTTTCTTTGATCTAAAAACTTCGACTTACATATTTCCTGGAAATTGATTTGAAGTAACTAGCCATGGTCAGTGTCATCCCAGGCAAAAAATACCGGGTCTGCCGGTGCTTTAATCCCAATCCATTCACAGTCGTCAAGATTTTAACAGCTACAAAAAACGGCATTAAGCCCAATTAAGCGGCCAAGACGATGATTTTTCCATATGTTATGGATTTAGAATATCTAAAACTCACACTACTAGCCCTTTGAATTTGGCTCAAGTAATGATAGTTACACTCATTAACATTCAAAAGAAAAAAATTCTAATGGCGAATATTGAACCAACATCTGGTCCATTCAAGGCTATTTTGATTGGAGAATAATTAATTGGCAGAGAGCTATACACCCGGTTAGGTCTGGCTTAAAAATTGCGGTTGTTCTTTAACAAGAGACCTAACACCCTGCTTTGTGGCCTAAGATGGAAGAAAACTCATCTGTTTTGGTAAAGGCGATATTTGTAGACTAGAAAATGCGGCCTGGTTAACCCTCACAGCATCCATTGATAGAATTTTAAGTTAAAAAAATAATTTTATGTCGTAGGACTCCATTAAGTTCAGCGAATGTCGATGTTGCGGTGCAATTTAGTTTTTCTTTTTTCAAACTAGCCTCCCCACAGTGTTCCATTAAGATGTTAATTAATTAGACACCACAAAATCTACAAGCTGTCGTCATTTTTACCAAGGTTCACAGCTCAAGTAGATCGTTTCGTTTTCGGTATAAAAAAAATTTCGATCGCTTTTTTGTTAGCTGAAAAATTAAGCACATGTCTTGATGTTACGTGACTTACGCAAACAGTTATTGTGTTTGTTTTAGACTAACTCATGTAGATTAAGTACGTGAAATTTGGCTTAGCAACTCAATTAGACATTTTCTTTAACTTTTAAGTTGAAAGCCCTTTGTTAGGGTTATAATTATGCTACTTTCAAATCCAACCGTAGTAAGTCAAAATGTGACATTTATTGATTAGTTTAAACCAAGTAAAGCCCACTCACATGCGTATAGATTCATTGGCGAGTTTAATCTTGAACACACACTTTTCCAAATCACGTGGTATTTGTGCAACTTCAGCTAGCATACCTTAAATCGGTTGCAATGATTGGTCAATTTTGAAAATAGAATTCTTTCCATAACTGCGAAATTGGCAGAATCCGACTTTAGTCTTGCAAAATTATAATCAAGTGGCCTCAGGTTGCTAAATCAACTGCAAATATGCCGTCGCGTGCTGATATCATGTCGTTGTTTACTCTAGTGTAAAAAGATCATTTATGGTGCTAAAACATTCCGGGTGCATGAACGTAATGAAACAATGATGACCACAGCGACGTAGAAACTTTTACTACAAGTAATTTACTACGTTTGTAAACTTCAGTGAATTATATCCTTACGGAATTTATAATAGAAGACCTAATACTAGTTAAGGACGACATTTTTCAACTCTGAAATTTTTCTATTAGCACGTGGTGAAGTTAGCATGCAACTGCACAGTTTGATCATTAGAGCTTGCTGCACGATGGTAATGTCGACATGACATCGTGGGTACACGGTCTTTTCTAAAATCATTGTTTGCCATTTCATCTGATGCAGAAAGCGGGCTGCTCTTTCCTTTCTTAAATGAGTACTCGCATCCAGGGAAGCAGTGTGAAGTCCAGGCATCCTGCGGCAGAAGTGATTAAAAAGAACCAATCCCGGGGACGTGGCCAACTGTTTTATTTTATCCAAGTGTTCTTTTAAACACCTGATCCTGGTTTCTATCTTCCACAGCTTATTCACTAGTTGTATGCTGACAAAGACGTCAAAGTGCAGTTTTAAACCAGGACCATAACCAGTGAGCAAAGAACTCGCATTCTTCATAAACGTTTTCACAAATAATAACTCTAAGACCACCAAGAGCCAAATCTTCTCCTTCTCCTTTCAACGGCTGCGTTGGTGCTCAATTCAAGTGTCTTCAAGTTTGATGCATGATGCCTTCCAAAATTAGATCTCTGGCGACTATAAACCCATTCATTCTGGAATCCCAACGCAGGCACGAAGTTGTGAGCATGAGGCTCGCCACTTTGTACACAGCACCCCCTTTTGTTTCGGTTAGGTCAGTCCATTAAAAAGTCAAAATACGAGCATGATGCTTTTTCTGTTCATACAGTGGCAGTTACAGGGACAAGGCTACTGTGTTTGCTCATGAAAACAATGTTGGCAGCAATTTTTGATGGGATAAATGAAATTAAACGCAAACAACGTTAATGCTTACAAGCTTACATTCATCATAGCACGCATTCGTGCGAAAAATGAATTCGTAACATGCCTGCTCGCTAAGCTTGCCGCTTACCCGAAAGCCACCATTAAAAAGTGGAAGGATAAATTTAAGTCAAGCATTGGACGTCCTAACTTCGGTAATATTTCAATGCAGTTAATTACTACATTTAACTGAAAAGTCACAAGCATTCCCTTAGGGAATTAAGAGGGTGATTAATTGTTCACTAGGAAGCATTTAGCTTATATTAATTTTAATGAATAAAGCAGACTAGGTTTAATATTTTGAGTGGCGATGATGCTCAGCAACTATCTATTCCCCAGTTGTTGTGCTACCTCCAATGCCGCATGACTGAAACACCTAATTGTCCACACCCCGCTATTCTATGGATTATTAAAGGTTAGTAATAGATGAAACCTTGTTCTCATTACGTTCCTAAGCATAACATGTAACATGGCCTATCTAGTACGATAATCACTCCACAGCCACGAAAGTTAGTTTTGTTTTTACTAGGAGTTTTTTACTAAATTGCAACGGTTCAATTAACAGATATCTTTTATGGCCTTTATATGGTTAACAGATAATAAGGCAGTAAGCATCACGTCTTCTTTCGTTAGTCAACCACAAGGCTTAAAGGAAGTGAAAAGTAATAATTTGGCGTGAAGTTTGGAAGACAATGGGGCTAAATTAGTTTTAAAATTAAAAGTGGAGGGTAGACAATCCCTGTAGTCGTTGTAAATTAGCATCTGATGGAACTCAGATTTAAGCTGAGTAGACATATTGGTGCTGTTCTCAAGTTACCACCAGGTTTATTTGTGCAAAGTGTAGATTTGCCAACAATCTAACTTGGAAGTTTGAGGATGGAACCTCGAGATAGCACCAGGCTGTCGGAGTGCATGTAATTAAAGGCTGAAACTCGCATTTGCGACCACACGCTACTGTGGCTATTTTACAGAAAACCTGTATTTGGTCGAAAGTGCAAAATTATTTTACTTGGTAACTCTGAAAAAGAGGATTGATGTCAAGTACGCGTGACAGTATATGCTGGCTTTCGAGTATGGCATTCACAGAGGTTATAACGCTGTACTAAAATTATAACTTTATCTCGCATTTGGCTGTTCCAGATTTATTCTCTGACAAATAGGTCTGTTTTGTTAACCAAACTGAATTTTTTTTATAAATATTTTTGTTAGCGCTAGACGAAAGTTTATAACCAGCTTGGTCAGGTGCTCACTGATAAAATCTGAGGACTAGAAACACCTGCTCAGATACGTCACAAATCAAAATTTTTCCCACAGAAATTGCATATTAAAATAAAACGGTGTTTTTTTGGGAAAGTTATTATAATAGTTCGCTTACTATCCAAAAGAAAAATTGATGGCAATAAACTAAGCTATTTTCGGTTTAAATGGAGCTATCAAGGCCGAAATGATTTGACCTTAAACGCATATGTGCGATTTACGTCAAGAAAATTGTATTTAAGTGTTTCTGGGTTTTATTCAAATATACTATGAAGCATGTGAAAATAAGTATATCTGGAAGATCTATTGCGAATCGGGTTGTTCCACATTCGTTAATCCGGTAACTCCAGCCTCCTACACAAGGTCCACCTTTTCACAGCTTGTCTTCAGCCGCGCGGATCCATAATTTCCTACTCATTAGCTCAAACGATTATCCTGGATTATCATTACATCTAGATCCCGATGTTAGCACATTTTTGACACACATCTGTGCTATAAACACACGCGTAAACGCCACACATGACATAACGACACTAACTTGGTTGAGCTCGGAAGTAAACGGTTGCGTCCACGTCCTCTTCGGTCTCCTTCCTCACCCCGGGTAGCAGGGTAGCATAATTCGACCAAAGTTAACTCCGTGACCCCGGCGTGGTTCAAGACCACATGCTGGGGCCCACAATGGATTGTTTAACTGCGCGAACGATTTTCTCGTTTCGACATTCCTTGTATGTGAGACATGGGTATTTATCCATCACATGTACAGACTGTTTGTCTGATGTATCGAACAGACTCGTAAAGAATAAAGGTTCTCGTGAGTGACATTTTTGGTAGTCTTTGGGGGCTTACCGGTTCACAGCGCAGCCGAGGCAAGCTAAAACAGCAATGCCACTTTATTTCCACACATTCTACTGCAAGTTTTATTTCTTAAACCCCATTTCTTGTGGACAATAATAAAATGAGCCATGAAAGCTAGGTTTCGACAGTAGTCTCTACTTAGTTCCACAAATTTAATACTAGCTGAGACTTGAGCTGGTCACTTATGTTTTTGTGGTAGTCTACTTAACTTGCTGATTGGGTGATTTTTCGAATTTTCGAATATTCGCCCAAAATTGAATTGCGCTATCCCAGAGGATTCGCAATAACGATACACGTATTTGTTTATTAACGAGATAAGTATTAAACATGGCCAACCTCGACAAATTAGTGATGGAATTCGAATATGAGAAGGTCCAATTTGAAATTAGTCTGTGATTAAAATCGCCACGAAGAACAAAAATAAAATGATAAAAAAATCTCTTGCTCAAACTTCGAAGCAGAGGGAGTGTAGCTGGTTTTATTTCAAGCGGTTTATTCTACTAAAAGCATCAATAACCACCTTTTGAGTGCTTTTGCCAAAATGGTACTTATTAATGATTATAGAAAAGTCTATCGCCATTACGAAGCCACGATTCCCACGGCAAGACATTTAATATTTGCTGTAGCTACGCCACACGTATTTTAATTGCCTGGAAGAGGTTCAAAATATGTTTTTTAATGCCATCGCCAGTCGCCATTACGTTATGTTTACCGGTTATTAAAATCAATGATATTGTTATGCTTTTTATGGGTTCATCCCCTTTAGTTCAGTGGTCTCATCGTGAGTTGGTTCTAATCTTCAGAAGTCATGCCACTTGGCTGATTTCACAACTGTACTGTTGCAAATATGTGCCAAAACGTACCTCCTTTGACCATTTAATTGATACAACAATTTTCATGCAACTGAAAAAAATGGCCTAGAGGAGTAACTAATGGCATACTGATTGGCGAAATGGTGATTAAATGTTTTCGCTATGTCTATTGGTGCGCAACTATACAAATGTCTTATGTTAGGGCTTTTCTGCTTCACAATGTGGTATCGGGCCCGATTTGTGATAACGAATAGACCGTTGCGAGCACAAGTCAAACGATTGCCTTATTTTATCACCCGCCTTTATTGACACACTTCTGAAAGGAGGCCCATTTTTGTTCCCATAGATAAAGCTACGTAGAGGGATTGTTTAAAAATATGGCCTCAAAATTCAGTTTATTATTACCAACAGAGTTTGACTAGCATACCATGATGTCGCTAATGCCTGCAGCATCATTAAGGCTCCTGTGACCTTGGAGGTTTCAGCGTGGTGTTGAGTGATCTCCACTCACCTAAGTCCAATTTACAATGGACAAATGAAACCACCTCGAGTTTTGTAAAAAGTGTTGCATTGCGTCGTAGTGGAACCGTGCACTATTCAGAGCGATTTCCTGCAGGCTTAACAGGCGATAAAAATGAAAGTAGGTTGTCGCCTAGTTACCAAAGCCATGAATATTTGAAAAAAGTTTGTATCGGTAAGTTTAGCTGCAATTTATGTAAGACATACCTTTTTTTAATATTTTGAGGTTAGCAACAGAAGGCCAAGCATATTAAAATTTTGTAAGCTAGCACTTGTTTTAGAATTATGTGCTGCTAAGCTTAAATTACCTGTCAACAAGTTCTGTTTAAGAATTTTGTGGTCTTAAGCAGTTTTTCGCCATGACTGAAGAGGACTGACGCCTCCAACTTACTTGGAGAAGTTTATTTGCTGTCTTAAAAATTAACTAAAGTCTCATCGGGATAGAAGGATAGAGCAGCATTCCGGACAGCACGAAGATGCTCAAATACGCAAGGCCTGGTGATTGATCCAGGAAGGAACGTTTATGATAGTGCGGAAACCGGTAAAGGCCATGACATCTGCAGACTTCTGTTAGGGGTTTATCCAGCTGCTGGGTCACTGGATCAACCCGTCGCTTTCTTCACATGATTAATTTTTACATGTACTTCTTGATACGGCCACCACAGTGCTCCCGTCGATCTCAAACTTGGACAAGTGGCCACTTTTCACACAAAATCGGCTCACATTGACTAGTTGATGTCAGAGTGACTTACAACATTTATATGTGATACATTAAACGTATTTGCTGGTTCAGAACTAGGTCAGAATAATGTAGATTGCCGAAGCTAGCCGCTTGAGTAGCCATGCTTTCGACTGCCTGACATATACAATGACTGAAAACACTAGTTCAATCCATGCAATCAAACTCTTGTAGTTACACGAAACGTGAAGTGAGACAACTTGACTTGATAAATCAATTTATCTTCGGATTTCGCAACATTAGCGCCACTGACCAGGAATTAGTACATGTTCTTATCAGAACGGGTATTTTTAATGGCATCAAAACTGGACGTCAGTTTTGTTGACTAAATGGGGATAGCAGCGGTGAGGCGGAGAGAAGACCAGCAGGAGATTGAAACTGGCATTCCAAGCAAAAATAAGGGTGAAAACCAGGCGATCCGCAAAAATTCAACGGGGCCATCGATCCTAATCAATGCCTGCGACATGCAGCTGCAATTAGTCCTCAACTACTGTGTGCTCCATTTTTTATTGTTGGAGCCGTTAATAGGCTGGTGTCCTAGTGATCCACATTAGGGAACTCAAAAAACTTGGCCTGATTCAAACTAAAGCAATTTGGTGCTTTTAAGACTCCTACTGCTCAATTCAGACTCGCGCGCATTGACTTGGCCGACCCTCTGCTATCACACCGCTACTGATTGTCTGTATTTACCTCTGTAAATATCTACACAAGCCTGCCAAAGGCATTTTGCTTTCTTAAAGGAACAAATGAAACTCTGGTTCATTCCGTTTTAAAAAACTGGCCATTCTGGATTGGCTGTCAAAAATTTATCACAGCAGCCCTTCGTCAATATTAATTTGACGTTGTCTTTCTAATCAATCTCTTAGTCTTCTCATCATGGCATGTACTAGCATAAGCTCTTTATCATTTTAAGCAGACACCAGGCTTGTAATATTACGCCTCGAAATACTCAAAAATTGGTCCTTTTTAAATAAGCCCTTTCTCATTAGCCCTTTTGTTATCATTAGTTTAGAAGTGGTTTATCATGCTTCGACGCAAATAATCTTTTATCAAATTTTTAACATAAATTACTTGAGATCGTTCATCTTATTCTTTAGATTTGGGCTCAAAACCCTGCAAAATACCCATAACTTCGTCAAAACCTCATTCAACAATGCTTTGCTGTCAAAAGTAATACCAGAATTTATTTAAATCAACAAGCTAGAAGAATGCACTGATAGATGAACCGATAAGTAATCCTCACATAAGGCTGCTAAGAAAATACAAAATACTCGCTAAATTAGAACACAATGGCACAGCAAACGTTAATAGGTACAAATTGCGACTATTTTATTTTCATAAAAGGTGGTGTTAGCAAGAATTATTCAAAGAAATAATTATTTATTATGGCTTTTGGAACATTTTGGGTTTTTATTCAAGTATCCATAATCATATATCTGCTCGTGAAGCAAACGTTTTAAATCTAGGAGTTACCAAAAAATATCAGTAGCTGTACAGTTTTGTGTCCCACAAAGAGGGTAGTTGCGACACTAACTGACCGTCAGCGGATCGCGAGATATCAATTGTATGGCAGATGAAAACCACCAGAGTTACTAATTAATGGCACTTTGACAAGTGAACTAATATGTAAAATAAGAAAACAACTAAACATACCGAATGACACACGAAACAGTCATTTACAAATCAAAAAGTGATTGGTAGAGATAAGATCCTCTTAATCATGAGAAGTAACCCTAAGTCACGTAACTGGAGAATGTTTTTAGGCGACTTAACTCACGGAGATTACTAGACTTGTGTCTTTCTGTAAAGTAGCTTTGCCTAAACAAATCTAAGCGTGTCGGTTTTTTACGATGACAGGGGGAAAAAAGTAACTGAGGATTGGTCGAATTTATAGGTGAATTTTTTCATGCCAAAGACTCCTTTTGTGTTGGTGAGCTTCGATATTTGTGTATCAAAGAGCTTTAGAGAAAAAAGGAAATGAAAGAACAATCACAGTGAACGGATCGAAAGCATGGGTGCTACAACAGCGTTTATAAATCCTTTCAATTAGTGTTTGTTAAAGATTAGCGTATAAGAATTTAAATCATATTTGTTTTCAATCAAACAAATACACAAAGAGAACCATCACGCATGAAACATAAAAGGAACCATAAAAGTTGAGCCATAAATCAATTTGAAAATATCTGAACTAGTGCGTAAAATCTGACAATAATAAAAAATTAAGTGAAAGACAAGTGTTTTGCCTCTTTTCCAATTAGTAGGCAAAGTAGTGCTCTTGTAGTTATGCAGCACTGTAAACAATATAAGGTTGTGATTGCACTCAACTGCTACCAGGGTAACCAGTTGGAGCTGCAGCGACTCCTTTACCATCAGCTGGCCTGCATCAACCCATGGTTAATCGATAAGCAATGGCAATTGACATCCAGTCACATCGGCGAACGACTTAAAGAAAGGACCTCTGCATCCTTTAGCAGTGGTGACTTTCAACTTGTTGCCACAGCTCGTGCTTGACCGCCTTCCTTGTTCTTTCATTTCCCCAGAACCCCTTCTGGGCCACCCAGTCCTAAATATGTGGCTGTTTTGATTAACTCCAATGTTTATCTTGAATGTTACCCAAATATGTATACAAACTGCCTTAATCGTCTATGTTAACACCCAATGACTCACTCTGCTATTCTACACAAACGAAGCGTAAATGCAAGGGAACAGCTACGGCTGATAAGCCCGATTCAACAGCATGATAAATGGCTGAGATTTTGTTGAATTTTGTCTTTTCATTTTTCTCTGGTGCATGGGTTGAGCCACGAATAGAATACACAAAACACCTACAAGCTTCAAGCAATCCGGGAACTTCATTTCCAACTTTAAGGTATGTAAAAAACAACCTGATCATATAGCTATTGAAATTAAACTAGTCGACACAAAGTTCTACATCATCATAAGCTCAAGAAAAAGAGCTACCAAAAATTTATATTGATTGAAGATGTACTCAACATTCTAACAAAAATTAAAACCAAATTAATTGCAGAAACATCCGATTTTTACCTTAATTTTCAACATTTTAGAAAATTTCAGGATATAGTTTTACGTGTTCGTGTGTCTGTGTCGGCTTATCAGAATCCTCATTAAGCGCTGAGTCTTGGGAACAATCAACTTGCCCGTCAGCTACCTGATCAGCTCCTCCCGCTGATTTCTCACGTCTGTCACTTGGAGGCTCGTCAGTCTCGCAGACATCTAATTTGGTAGTCACATTGGGTTTCTTTTGCTTCGGCTGAATCGCTTTCATCTTAACCGATTGCCTCCTACTACGCGCTTCTACCTCTTTTGGCGCAACAGTGTTTTTAAATTGGCTTTGAGGACGTTTCGGCTAACTTTGCCTCGTCATTTTTCAATCCTGTTGCTGGTTGGTCATTCTCAGCGTTTGTTTTTGGTAAGACATTAACCAGTGCTAGTGGCTCCATTGTAACTTTGCTGGAGTAATCCTCACTGGTTGGATCTGTTGAAGCGGCAGTGAATTTTTTGCGCCTGCCACAATTAGGGTAAGAAGCAAGCATTTCAGCAAGACATCTTCTGTTCTCCTATGTATTTCGTTGGTTTTGTCAGAAGAATACTCTATGCGGTACTCTGAACTGGTTTCGTCATCTAACCTCGCAGATCTACTGCTCCGTTCTTCCTCTTCTGATGAGCTCCTGCTCGACTGACCTTGACGTCGGGACGTGTGCTTTTCGTCGTCATAATCTGGTTCAATTCGTACCTCTTCGGAGCCTTCACTTTCGTTGCCACGTCCTGGCAGACTAGTCTCCTCCTCCTCCTCCTTCTTCTTCTCCTCCTCCTCCTCCTCCTTGTACTTTGCACTCTCTTGGCTCAAGTGGTCTTCCTTCAGCTCATCCTCAAAGTCCCCAGCGTCTGCCACCGATGCGGCTTCCTCGTCGCTGCTGGCGGACACTGGCGCGACGGCCGCGTCCAAATCAGTCCACCACTTGGTGCGCACCTCGTCCGCCCAGACGGGCCACCCCGCACGCTCCAGCGCAGTCGCCAGACCACCGACGTCCACGTCGCGGCGTGACAGCAGACGCCACTTGGCGAGCGCAGCTGCAGCCTCCTCGGCGGCAGAGCGGTTGCGCGGAAGCACCACGTTCATGCGATGGAAACCGAGGAGACCGCTGATGTCGGCCTGACGCTGCTCACGACTCCTCGGTGGATGCATGGGCAGGTGAGTGTAGAGGCGTGGCCAGTCGCGCTGCACCTTCCTCGCTACACATTTACAAGCCTCGTCGAATGGGGTTCCACCTATTGGAGTGGAGGAGGAAACGAAGTGATTAGCAAATCACCTAAGCACCAGTTCTACATTTTCCCATACAATTGCATCGGTTGACATACTTGCAAATAATAGTGGCCAATTAGCACGCAATGATAAAGGCGACAGGATTTGAAAGGCAGAAATACCATTGTTCGACTCATTTTTGATGTACTTAAGCGGCATTCTCTCCGAACAGTGCACTACTATGGGCACTGTTTCAACTCTAGTTATGTGGAACCTGGTAGCATTGTGACATGCAACTTCCAGGTGCAGACAACTCCCTCACAAGAGAGGAGGGTCCGTTCACTCCTGGTAACTTCATTCTCATTTCGAATAAAAACGCATTAAAAAAGTACACGAGGAACTGACTATGCCAAGAGGAATGATTTTGGACACTTTCAGCAGTGTAGAAATGACAAGTGTTTCCACTACTCTCCAACAACTGGCTTTCATTGAGTTTGGAAACCCCTTCGTTTCCTTTCTATTGTTCTCCCCTTTACCATTCAAGGACAATTATGTGCGGCTTTGAAAGCAGCTTATCGAGTAAATCGTTGATGTGGCGCACTCACTTGCGTGTGGTGTCAGCACAAAGTAGGCGCCGGTGCATGGTATAACCTTGAACTTTGTGTTTAGCAATGCCCAACAAGCTTAGCGGTGTTTTGTCTTGTCGATGACAGCCAGGCAACCATTTGGTCACACAAATAAACGGCTTGGGTAGACGACCCCACTGCATACCAACTTAATCATCGTCGCTAGCTCCAGTGTCAACAGGTTAGGTGCCTCTTGCACCTCCGCATCGGCTGTCGCTGTGACGACCAACGCGATCTCGTAATAAGTGGCGTTTCCCAAACGAATACTTTATGCTCTTACACTGACCACAAGGTCCACAGTAGTTTAGTGATTACGTTTAATGCAATCAAGGCGATAAAGCAAGTTCCACAAAAAATTACAATTAACAGAGTTCAGGGGTTTGATCACATATGAATGTCTGTACACAAATCAAGATCGAAGGAGTCCGTTTAATCTTGTTGAAGCCCCGACTTGTGCTTTCGAGTCAAAACGGACTGCCTTGTTGAATGGACCCGAAGATGACGGAGACATATGTTTACTAGATGGATCAACATTGTTGCCGTTCGCGCTCCCTTAGCATAGACTGTCGTTTCTGACAAAGAAGTTTATTTCCACGCAAAATTGCTTACAAAATTGGATCCTTGTCCAAAATTCGCTGACAAATTCTTATATCTACTCTGATTATTATCTCTTCGTGTGTTCTACAACTGCAAAATTACTCGGTATTTTATCACTGTTAAGTACTTCAGAATTTACCAGTTCATCAATGATTTATGGAGCAACTTGGCTCGGATCCGCCCTAGACGTTTATCTCGAATCATCACGCTAGAGTCTTGTCTAAATACTTTCCAAATTCTGACACTGACTTTGATTAATGACCGTCTTCCGAAATGCTCTGTATATGTCATATCACACTCTAGTTGAAGCGAACACTTTCGGATTAGGACATTAATTATTGTTGTTATTTCGAATGAATTTACAAAGCAGCAATGATGATGCGCGTTCCTAACAAATTCGACCTACCATAAACGATAAAAATACCTGACTTTAAAAAATCTCACTTTAAAACTGAGCATAATTTGAAAAACCACTAAATTCATTATCAAACACCTACCTCTTGTGCTCTTATTGATTTTTCCTTTTTGAAGTTGCAGAAAGGTTTGAATTTTTCCTCGTTGTTGGAGTATCTCTCTACAATCGGCAGAAATCCTTTCAATCCTGCTAATTTCGGCCTTGATCATCGCGACCTGCTTTCCCGCAGAGTCTACCTGACCGTCGGCGTGGTCGATGGCCTCTTGCAAATTAGCTATTCGTTTCTCAACGTCCCTCAGAGCCGATCTTATTTCGTTTTGCTGCTTGTCTAATTTTGCCTCCATTCGACGATGGTACTCCTTTTGGCCATCTTGAGACTTCGAATTGGACTGCGTATTTTCACAGTTAGTGGTGCCAGAAGATTTGTTAGTTGAGTTTTGACCACCGTCAGTCTTCCTGACCGTGGACTCACCCTCACAACATTCAGGTCCTTCCTTTTGCGACGAATCGCTATTGAAGGCTGCAAGTTTGCTCGTGCTAAATCGTTTTGCGCGCCTCACGTGAGCAAGAGACTTGCAAAGCTCCCGACGGCGCTTCTGAAGGGCTTCCATCTGGACGCAAAAGCGACGACGATCTTCTATTTTCCTCTGCTCTGCCTCCCCAATGAGCTGAATATCTCGTTGAAGCTGAGGAATAGCGTCTCGGTTCTGATTAATCCGACTGTTCAAATGAGCTGGGTAGTCACGGTCTCTCTGGATCCATTCCAGTGTCTTCTCCTTTATCCGCTGCCACTGCGATTGAACATCTTCCAAACAAAGTCCTAAAGACGCAGCGTTCTGTATCATTGCGTGCATATCTTGTGTGAAACCATCCCACTCCTTCCGCTGTTGTTTAATTTGCGCAACTGCTTGAACAAGATCAACTCTTTGCTTCACAATGAAGTTTTCATATTCAACGACTTCATCCACATGCTCTCGTGCGACCTCAATAAGGCTGGCACAGAAAATGTAGATGCCATGGTCCAGGGCCGAAGAGAGGCGCTTCTCAAGGATCTCAAAAAAGGCAGCCACATTGCTCCGAAGGCGGTCAAGGTCACGAAGGCTCTTGATGATGTCAACCTTGGTGCTGTCACTACGGTCGAACCCGAGGTCCTCAGCTAGACTTTCGCATTGCAAATCTGACAAGGTGGAAATTTTTATATTGCCGTCGAGATAACTTATGCTGTCCAAAACCTCACACATTTCCTCACTCTGCTCGATGTTTACGGCGTCGCACGGGGAACGCACAGAATCGAGTGACGCCTGAATGCCAGTACAGGCATTTTGCGCGGTTTGATAGAGGGAATCAAGGGATTGGGGCCAGAGTTGACGGCCCTTGCAGCGACTGCACGATTTCTGAGCCATCAAATACACATTCAGTATTTGTTCCAAACACATGCTAATAAGGCTGTGTAGACATAAAATTATCCAATAGCTGACAGACGCATCAGCCAATGGGCGCTATTTGCGTTGGCATTACCTACGCGTTCTCTCCTCAGCACAATTTCGAGTAAATAATTTTATAATCGCATGACCCATTCCACTGGAGAAAATCTGAATGAAATTCAAAGTACCAGATCTAGAATAGCGTTAAGATAACAATTAACACCTATCTTTGGCCATTCTAGAATCTATTACTTTATTCATTTCAGTCCCGATTCATGCGCCTGACATAGTAATCAGAACATTAAACCAACATGCAAGGTTTAAAGTACGTGGACACAATAGTGTGACCGGTCACCAGCACATTATTTATTAAGTGGAAACTAGTCAATCTTGTGAAGAGGCCCGACTGAACATTTCGAGTCAGTATTTACATTATCAGTCTCCTCCATTGTGTAGGAAGAAATTTATTTCAAGTCGTTGAGTCCTCGTTACCTTGCGACCTCAATACTCTCCACACCACCCCAGCAAAAATGGTTCAGGCTTCTGCCTGCTCGCTCCACCATTGAATCCTCTGGCCTTTAGTGTAATGCCTACACAAAACCAGAAGTGGTTTTGCTCAGCGCCATGAAGTCCAGGTACTAAGCTGAGTAACAAGCAAAAGCCACTGATTCTCCGCTAGCACAATTCACACTTTTAGTGGAGCGTAGTGTCGTCAATGGTGATGAGATCTGCTCGAAGTCACTGCCTTTAACAAACAGATGCATAAAAGCAAGAGGATGCCAAACGAGACAAGCATCATGTGGCTACGAAAGGAGCACCGTCTTCTAAAAATTCTTGGCCCCAGTAGTTTTTTGTCAACAATCTACAAAGTACAACAGTTTCTCTCCTAAGGCAGCAGAAGTTGTTTCCAAAGAACACAAACAGAGGCTACATTGGTAAAATCTGTATTCATAAAGGCAAAACCAACGCAACAGCAAGGACGTTCAGTCACACCCATTAAATGTCAACATGAATGGAGGTAGTTTTACAAGAACCAGCTTCCTTATCTCCCGCGCTCAAATGCGACTCGTCCGTGACTCCTGCAATCATTCGGCTGTCGGCGAATTGACAATCCACGGCCATCTGAAGCGCCTCGATGAAGGCTAACAGTGGGACCGCGGAGGCGCGACTTGGCGTGTTTAGCGACGGCGAAATATTCTCCTTGTTGTGCCCCCGGAACGAGGTCGCCAACTTGCAGTGCTCTGCCTGCTGGGTGGTGGTGGTTGGGGCGTGCAAGCGGTCGGGTGGCCTCGAGGTCAGGTGGAAGGCGTGCGCTAGAAGGGGCAGCTTGCGGAGGGTTCGACCGTTCAGACCAACGCTTCGTTGAGCCAAACGCCACACGGCCAGACTTGCTGCGGTCACCTACGAGGCACGAAAACGCAGCTGCCAACTGATCCACAACCAGAATTCCTTCATTAAAAATTCCTGAAGAATTATCCCTATTAGACAGTCAGATCAATTCAAAAGGACACCACACAAGCTTAATCAAGAGTTTGCCACTGAAAGCCGCTTTATCAGAGAAAGGCCTTTAACAGAGCTCGCCGGCATCACGAACGTTTTCGGGATTTCAAAGACTATTGCTTTGCAACGAACAACGTACCGAGAATCTGGAAGTGGTTCATTCGGTTATCAAATAAAATGGAAGCGTTAAGACCATTTAATGCAAACCTTTTTACCGCTTGTGATTAAGAAGGCGGCCTAGTTTTGGGACTTCCCAATTCTACTCAAAAACCGACAGCTCCAAATAATAATTCGCGTCACTCCACGACTTGGAAGAAATTCCATTGGGTATCCGATATTAAGTAATTTATCGCCTTTGTATTCAAAGCCTTTGTGTGTGTTTAGCCATTCCCGCAAAAAGCAGACAAATGTTAGCTTCTTGATATCTCTAAGCACGAAAACACAGCCACGTACGCTGCAATCGAAGCTTTAAAGGTGAACGAAAATGGTGGCCAAGTCAACTACGTGCTAAGAAATCAATATGAAATATAGTATGCACACGACGATTAGAAAAGAACTGGGAACGCATTGGGGTGAAGTTGCTACCCTGCACGTCGGTAGTTGCTACATGACGGGAGTCCAAGCTTAGCGTGATGCTTCAAGGTGCTACTGTCTAGCGCTGTCACCTACACCACAACCATTTCCAGCGCATAACTCAACTGAAAGAAGGACACACAGCGGCAATGAACGGAAGACAATCTTGTAAAAGCCACAGGTGCTTCTCCAAACGACCTTAGTGGTATAGCTCTGGGGTGCTTGCAAACCAAACATCAGCAACAGATCACGAGTACACTGGCACCACTGGAGACCACATCGGAAAGGGGGATGTGCGAAACCGGCCAAGAAAGCGTCTGAAAAGTACACCTCACATCCGTCAAGGAATCAGGACAACGAACACGCCTCGATGTAAGATGATTTGGGTTTGGCCAACCGAATGTCTACACCGAGACAGAGCATGGTAGATTGAATTGACTTTGACGTGGGCATCACGACAAACCGTGAGCATCGTGGTGCCACTGGAGAGAGGTGAAGAGGGAGAGCAGAAGTGATGAGCCATCCCGTGGAGGTTGTGCTACCACGACGAAAGTAGATGTGTGGACGGTGGAGTGGGCACACTCGTGGCGGCCGTGGATTCTGGTTGTTGTCAGCACTAGCCCACAGGATGCGTCCACGCAGGATGGCAAAAGGCAACCAGGCGGTCGAAGTGTTCCACCGTACAACAAGACAACTGCAAACGCTGAGCAGACAGGTGGTTTAGAAGTACTTTGCGCACCCAAGTCCAGAAGTAACGGGAGTCTTCAACAAGTGTATGGTAGTGAGGCAGGCCTCATGAGAGGCTTACACAAAGCCTGCAGCTTGAGACAAGGTAGTGCAAAGCAAGGAAGTACCACAGTCTTCATGAGTGAAAACGAGAGAATTTGAGCTTCATTCAAATAGACCTTTGGTAAGAATTTGTACAATAAGACCCAGGCAGATTACAACGAATTACAAAGTACTTAACTTACTAATATTTTGAAATGGACATGATTATCCATGATAGGGATAAATCAACTCCGCTTAATTTTTAAAATTAAGGAAGCAGTTTGAACTGAGAAAAAGATACTTGGCGAATTGAGGATCCAAATAGAAATAATGCGGCAAAATACGAGGTTCAGCTGTCTTTTTCTGCGAACATTACTTTCTTGAACGTTTTGCAACAATAAATCAAATATGTTCTCGAGATATGAATTGCATTTTGCGGATTCGCTGCGCTTGTGCCTACATTGCACGGGTACTGGAGGGTGACTAGCCTCATGCCCTGCTAGTAGATCGGGAGTCGGCTTTTGGTAACTTTGCCGTGGACGCAGAAGTAATTAGCGCTGGAAGCAGGTACTGGCATGCAGAAGATGTCCCCCACTAGAGGTTGACAGCTCTTAGAATACAGTGGCTATGTGGGCGCTGGCGGTAGGCTTAAGTTGCTGAATCTGAAGGCCAAAACTATCAAGCCTTTTAAGTTGCTTGCCAACACTTCCGTGGCAACGGACAGACTTGTTTTAATTTCCGGCAAATGCACGCAGATGAGGACTTGCAGGTTGCGCCTGAACAGACGGCAATTAAGGCAGCTTGAGTAATTCGAAGCAACCCATACAAAATGTGACACAATTCAGGGCCACCGCACGAGGCTAGGGGGTGGGACCGAGTTAGGGCAGAAAAGAGGTGGCTCATAAACCATAGCGGAAAGTCGCCATGGCAACCATTGTTGCAGCAAGCGAGGCGGGGCAGGCACAGTGCAGCGTTTCCGTGAATCCACCAAGACCCCATGACGACAAGTCGCCTGTTGACTGTTAAGGCACTAACTCACCACAAGTGAGAAACAAACACGAGTGAACTGCAAGTGGCCCGATACAACTAGGAAGCACCTTTTTAATTACGGTAGTGCAAAAAATGTGGAAAATATCAGCTCGAAACTGGCCAAAGGATTGGAATGCCGAGAAACCGCATGGAGCAAGGCGGATGGCGAAACCGCGACCAGAGCTGTTCCAAATCACACCCACCTCATGGGAAATTTGGACGGCGAATACTCAGTTTTGGCAACGGCGATCGCAGCACGGCAAATCTTTTCCCAGTGTCTGTTGTAACGGGCAATTTTCAATGGCAAAAGTGCTTACGTCCTGCCTAAATAAAGAGAACGTAGAACAACCATCAAGACGTTCATTTACCGCCACAAAAGTCCAAAAAAGTCGACAAATGAACTTGAACATAAGTGATCCAAAATACTAGCCAATCCGGATCAATTTGTCTACCACGAAACCGGAAAAGAACCCATGCATCAGCCGAAGTGCAGCAAGCCTGATCGTGCTATCAGATCCGTGAAAGTTAAGGTCAGTGGCTAGTGCCCTGGGTTCGGTCGCGAATTGGTCAACTAGGTGGATCGACGGTTCACAATTATGGTGCAGCCCCAAGTGGACATCGCGGTTGCATGACCGAGGCATCTGCTCCAGACAGTAGCCGCAATCGATTGATCACAACAACGTAAATAACGGAGGTAGTGCGCAAATAATCACCATGACAAGGTGGAAATTGACTTTTTTTTTAAAAAATGCACGAGCTCACCTGGCTTTCAGTGAACTGCAGTGCCGACAGAACGCGGTAGCTCAGCAGGCCAGACTTTTGTCTTTCAATTAGACCCACTCTAATCAACTCATTCAAACAGGAAGAGTATATTGCGTAGATGGCCGCAACTGATGGAGGCCCGATATACGCACGGATGTCTGCTCGGTCAAGAAAGGCAGGGTCCAATACATCGGTCACGTTGGACGTAGCCATCACCAAGACATTTGGGTGGTGTTTTAACTACAAATGATCAAAATATACAAGGTACTGATATTTTATGAGCAGGTAGTTTGTGGCAGATTTTACAAACCTGATCCAGATGGGTCAAGACGGCATTGACAACTCGGATGGCATCGCTCGGTTCACAAGCGGCGGCCACTGACTTCCGCACTGCGGTCAAACTTTCTACCTCGTCTACAAGTACACAGACAAGATGATCTGGATCCTCAAGATATTCTAGAATTGAGGAGAACATCTGCGAAACGAGACGAGCGGACTCAGAAAACCACTTGGACATTAAGTTAACAGTGTTGATTTCAATGAGCGCCGCTGAGGTGAAGCGATGTGAGAGGCGGATAGAGAGCTTGTGGGCAAGTGCGCGACAGAGGGACGTTTTGCCGGTTCCTGGGGGACCGTGGAGAAATATGACACGATTCCAGACAATTACGTGCTGACTGACCTGAAATAGGACGTGGCCGCCGTAAAAAGAGTGAACGAGACTAGACATGCGCAAAATGCAACACCTCCCAGCGATCACAGTTCGGTTGCAGGATTTCCTATAGGTTGCAATTTAAAATGAACACCAATGCTACGAATACCTCGTGAAAACAAGGCATAATCGAAGACTAGTCAAACTGCAAAGGATGTGAGATATTTGTGAAAGTGCTCTAGAAGAAATTTGCTCGCACTTACTTCGAAATCGGCAAATAGAAGAGCAGACTCTGAGTACTTGAGGAGGTCTCTCTTAACTGTTGAATCGTAGACAAGAGTGTCCCAAAGTCCGTCAAACTCGGGAGAGGGGAGAGCCCATCGTGTGCCTCCTCTGATGATTTCCGAGGAGACCTCGATGGTCTCGTGGGTGGGGTCGGCTTCGTCGCCGGAAACTAGGCGGTAGACGTGAATCATCAGTGGCGCCGTCTGCAGATTAAGCGAGGCCGAGATCTGGTCCTTGCCGGTCGGGGAATCAGTGTCGTCTGTGGTTAACTACAGCAAAACGGTGAAGTCAACTGCCTTAATTACGATTGGTTCAGAGAAGGGCCTACTTAGAAAAGGATTAAGTCGAGAACCCGGCCTATACGATGAGAGGTCTAAATTTGGCGCTTTCAGCCAATAAGGCTGGATTCAGGGGCTCTACTGCTTTGGTTAAGAGCAGCGAACACAAAAAGACGAATTTATCGGCTGAGTTATTTCTACAGACTCTCCTTCACAAATAGAAGTAGAAAGGCGCCTGAAGAGCAACAACAGTGAGGATCCTTCACTCCGCGATTCGTTTGCAACTGTGAAACGTCGGCTACGATAACGCATTGTGTCATGCTTTCTACAAATAGAATACTTCAACTCGCTGAAGAAAGTAGCGTATTGCAATGATGGGATAGTTACAAACGTACACTTATGGAGGCGATATTATCCTTAAGGAATGACTGCATGGTCCCAAGGTCCTCGCTGAAAGAAGACTCGAGGACGGTGGGCACATTGCAGGTGCCCTTGGCTCGCAGGTATTCGTCAATTAACTGGCAGACGGTTTCGCGCGAGGCAGTGCTGCTGCGAGTTAGGCGGACCTCGGCGTGGACGGTTTGTTGGGGATGCGGACGTTGCGAGGGGTGCGTCGCGTCAGCCGCAAGTTTGGGCACTACTCCCTCCTCACAATCCTCTCCTTCGTTCTTGCCTGGCGTGACCTCGATTGGCTCATCACACTCCATGCTGACGAGGCCGGCTCCACCTAAGGAACCCACAAGTTGCACTTTTAAATGGAAGGATTCGGGCCGCTTCGTTCCTAATCAGCCCCGCCACTGTTGTCATGTTTCGTTAAATTGCACCTTTAGTATTCCCTTAAACCCATTCAGTTAAAAATTAGACGATAAATTGTTTAATGAGAAAGCTGTAGCACCTTTTTGTAGTTACATAGGATAAAATTCAGTCAAAATTACAACAGGTGCGCACACTGTGACAATTTTGAGGACAAAAGTGCAGCATTAATGTTACATATACTCGTTATGGATGAATATGATACATGCTGGCGATGCAGTCTCGATAATTACGTGGCGAATTCCCGCTTCAGATCTATAGTAGTAAACGAAACCGGGAAAAATCGGCAGCGAATGTTTATATCGAGAGAAATCATGCCGTCCCCAGTTAAGAAAAGGCAGAGATACGCCAACTAAACCGGTTACACGACTCGGCCACGAGTCTCAGAATGCGGTTACGCTGAATTCTGGTATACGATTGTCAATATACGAATGCTAAATAACCACAAATTGAAGGAATTGAAGGTTACCAAGCAATCTATTTGTACTTCTCATAACTAAAATGCTGCTAAAAACTGATTTGATCCAAGTTCAACTGTTACATTACAGGAATTGAGGCACGGACAACACGAATGCAGCAAAAGGATCAGCCTGTTACAGGACTGAGATCATTTTTTTTGGGTAAGCGGTCATTCTTCAATCAACGGCAGATAAAACAGGATGTCAATTAAGGGTTCAGAGCAAAATGACCCAAGGAGGAGATGCGACTCCGTAACGTCTTGTAACCCAACATCACTCTTGCAAGTGACTGTTCGACCATAATAAAACAAAGCCGCTTGTTCCCAGTCAGTCTAGGTGTGGCCGACTACTTCAGCAATATCAGCTCGGAAAAAAGACCTACTGCACGACAGACAAAGATTTCCCACTTTTTATGTTTAAACAATACAGGCAATTAACAATGAACGGTGGATCGAATAATCTAAAAAAACATCAACAAAAGTAGAGAAGCGCAGCAGTATTCAAAATAGTTGTTTTAAAATAATGATATAAAAAAATACAATCGAGTCAAGTTGTTAGAGAAAGTCTCCTCAAATCGCAACCACTCAGTTCGAGAATATTATCTCGCAGAGAGGATAGCGCGGCACCTGCGAGGTTTTGGCATTCGGGATCGGTGTCGTTCTGGAATGTGTTTAATAACTTCTCCGACAAATTGGACCCAAATAAGAGTTGCTGATTTGCGGCAAACACAACAACAGGTGTCATGGTAAGCACAACTCCAAGAGCCGACAGACTCGATCTCCGAACGGCAGGGTCGTGGGCTTTCGTCAAGAGATGAGATCCAAGAGCCAGGAGGCCCTCTGCCATACGCGGAAGTTTTTGAGAGTTCCGTGCGCAAGCATACATCGTCCCGAGTGCGCCTACAAGGCGGGCTAAAAGGGCGTCATCGAGGTGAGCGTAGACGTCTTTCCCGTCGCCAAGCAATCCATCGGCTGCTCGTATCATGGGGAAAAAGAAGTCACCGGCGACCGGAACGAAATCGGAGCCTAGGGTGCACGTAGCGTCAGTGAGAGCCGCGATGATTGCGTGACGCTGATTGACTGCCAGGCCTGGCTGTACGAACTGCCCGGTGAGATAACGAGCCGTCCGTTTCGGCGAGACGACCGCTAGTGCGACCAGGGCCTGATGGCGCGATGCATTCACCTTGTCTGTGTGGGGGCACGCGGGCGGTTCTGTGTGGAGCAATGCGTCTGCGAAGGAGACAGCAACCTCATCCACGGCACAGCCTTTATGGCGGTAGATCAGTTCCTCAGCATGAGCGAAGCAGGACAGAGCGATCTCGTTACTGGCTAACTCGTCCGACTCATGCCTGGCGCCTGCTAAACCGTCGAGACATTCACGGAGATAGCGAGGGCGACGAGCTCGAAAAGGCCAACCGGAGGGGGCGGGACTGGTGTAGGGTGGAAGCGGTTGGAATTTGTCATCTTCATCGTCTGGATCATCATCGCTGTCCAGACCGTCGGATGCTTTTTCGGCAGGCGTAAATTGCAATCCCGAGGCCTCTGCAAAAAGAGCCTCGACATCTAAAAAAATACAAGACGCTTGTTTAAGACCAGAGGCATCATCAAATTTTCATTAACGATTAATGCGATTTCGGTTAGGTGTAGCAGGGCTCAAAATCTAATTCGCTCCACACAAGTGAAACTTGGAACCCCAAAGATGGAGTCGGGCCAAGTTTCAAAGCAGATGAACGGTAAATCTTTGCAATAATTAACGAAATTCACAAAGAATCCACCTATGGAGCCATTATCAAGTTGTCTTTCAAAATAAATTTAGGGATTGAAATATTAAGTGTTAAGGTTAAACATTCCTGAAATACAGTTAGGCAAAGATGTAAATTAATAGAAAATGCTGAGTTTAGGATGAAGGTTCTTAAAATAGAAACTGGAGTGCTCATCGGATTTATAAATTCTCGCCAAAATGTCAGTTGTTGCCTTCGAAATCATTTCAATGCTAAGTTTTCTATACTTGATAACCAATATGACTGTTAAAATATCGGTACTAGGAGGAATCGTTTAGATTAGGAATTATAGGAAACGCATAGGTCGTAAATAATACTACCTTTTGGGTAAATTAAACAATTCATATACATTTAAAAATTCAAAACTTATAGATTTAGGACTCAGAGATGCGAAATGAAAAGTGAGAAGGTTACAATGTGAAGGAAAAATCGAAACTAAAGAAACCTTGTTATCCATGGATAAATTAGCCGTCGCAAAAGTGAAATTGTAGTCGCAGCCACAATTTGGGTAAAAACGGAGTTGAACCAGCGTGTTATTTAAAGAGCCACAGCTTACTTTCATCCAGAGAACTCTCGGGAGATTGGTATGGTGGAAGAGGTTCGAACAATGGTTTCACCAATTTGACTGCATCATTCTCTTCGTAGGCAAACTTGAGCATAAGTGACTTGCATTCGCCCTCCCCTTCTCCTCCCTCGCCACCGATGTGAAACTCTTTCACTAACCACTCACCAACAGCCATTCCTAACACCCTCTGCTCTTCAACATTGCAGGCTAAATGGGCGGTTACTCCGCTCAACACATACGACACCATGGTTGAATACGACGGAGAGTGAATAATCTTCTCTCGAAAGGCCCTGACCCAGGCAACAAGCGCCTGACTGAGGTAGATGCGTTGTTTAGACGAGGTGCGTTGAAGAGCCGTTGAATCGGACCATGTCTCAAGTAACCGCAAACCAAGATCCCTCTCAACTCGAATGGTTAGGTCGTCAGTTGAAAGTTCTTGCAAGCAGCCAAAAATATTAACTGGTATTTTAGAAGTCGAAAACGTCCGAAACAGTAGGAGACGATGAAATAAGCGAATAATCTGGTCCTGCTTTGACGAAAAAAGAGTAGAGGAAAGAAAAAGCGCTACTAGATGAGGGTGCGAGGCCTGATTAAGGAGGGGAACCAAAGTGGGCTCTAGTGTCTTTTCCGGAGTTAGAGATAGAGCTGAGCTCCAGCTGCTCGAGGTTCGCTGTGAGCGGCAAACTTGCTGAATTATGACATTCCACACTTCTCTGCCAAAGCCAAAGAAGCACGATTGAGAAAGAAGTACTGAACTCAGGAGCGGATAATCGATATCAGCAGCCTGCTTCATAATGAATGGGTAATATGCATCAGGTGTAAATGGTTGTGGTAAGGCAGTGCCCTTAGCTAAATTGATGATGATTGTAGGTAGGCTAAGCAATTTATGCGTTTTTTCAACCAGCTGAGAGTAGCGAGATCCTTCCGGAACACTCTTCACCATGTCGACTAAAGTGGAAAAAAAGTCAGGAAGACGCTTGAAGTCGAGGAAATATTTGGTAAATAGACTGATACAGAACCGAGTCTCCACGGCGTCCAACTTTGTTTGAAGCCGCAAAACCATTATTTCAAACCAAATATCCGCACGAGCAGCTTTTGTAGCGAACAAAATGAGTTCATAACAAGCGGGCCAAGTTGTGGTGTTAGAGAAAAGTTTCGCAGCTACTTTAGATAAGAAGATTGATTGGCCATTTAAAGGGTCAGACGGGATGTTACAGGAGGCGATGAGACTCTCCAGGTGCGAAACTGCAGAAGGGTCAGAAAGACTAGAAGGAAGTTGTTCGACGAAGTCTAATGAGGACTTGATCTCAGTTAGAGACTGCATAGCTAACCACAAAATAGACAAATACATTAACCCATCAAGACATCATACAATAAATCAGCGCGTTTGTTGTATTATGTACAACGGCAAGATAAAAATCAAAAGGCCACTACTCAGAATCATGGGGCTCAAAGCGTCTGAAACCAACATAATGAGGGCTATAGATATAGTTACAAGAAAAACGTGCTGCTATAACGCTGAAGCGCAAAATTTTTCGACAAACAATCAATTGACAGGAAATATTAACACACAAAAGATACCTAAGTTTGTTTGCAAAATATGTGGTTTTTCGGATTGACAATTTAGACATAAAGTCTAGTGCATTCAAAAAAGACATCAAGAATGTATATCAAATTTAAAAGAGAACATTTGAGGGTATGCCACATGCTATGCTATTGGAATAGATATTGCTGGCTAACAGCGGGACAGAAAAGCAAAAACTCGGAGCGAAAACGAACCCAAGGCCGTACGCTTAAAAAGCGCAGCCACGTGCGATTGGTAAATTCCGATACTTTGAGTGGCTCAAAACAAAATTGAAGTTTGCTAATAAATAAAGCCAAAACATTGCTTTTGACAATTTACGTGTCTTTATTAGATTAGCGCAAATTTTCTTTAATCAAAAATAATATCTACATAATCTGACTTGAATCATAAAATAAACCGGAATCAAGCTATAAAAAGTCGAACGTTAAAAAACTCACCTAATTTATAAAAAAGGAAATAATCACGAACTAAAAGTAAATTTAAATTACTACGTCTTTCATCTTTCTTTTCAAGAGCATCGATCTAAACAGTTCAAAGGGTATTAGGTTTTTTTTGAAAGCAAGCCAAGTTAGCTAAGAAAGGACAGTTGCGAAATCAGGAACTAAATTGGCTATTATGGGGTCAGGGAAACTTGGCTATAGAAGACGGTAGATGTAATCAACTACCCTAACTTCAAAGCATGCATATCTTAATGAACTGACTATTTTTAAATGTGCTTCAATTCAATGTGGGTTTCTAGTGTTTTTTGCCAACTGCCTAAGTTCCTATTTTAAAGTAGAAACTAAAGGAATAAAGTTGGAATATTCATAAATGATTTTGATTAGGCATTTTTTTTGGCCGTATTGAAATAAATTTTCAAATTTCAGCGTGCATATCTGAGTTGGTTTTAACGCATTTAAGTTATGTTGACGTTTCTCTTATTATGCACGTTGTCTTTTCCTGAACACCTTGTGCATTACGTGAATATGTAATTATTTAATTGTAATAAAATAACGCGTTTGCAATTAATCGTGATGCAATGGACTGCCAGCAAATATCATGGGTAGAAATTTGTATGAACAGTTTTGAATCACGAGTGTAAGCATCGGTCGACCATATTTGAACTTTGTTTTCCTTTGTTCACAAGTGCTTTATATCTAAGATCACTCACTTAATGATGCATCATTTTAAGAAAGTAAATAAATCGGTGCGTTCTCCTGGTCCCGTTAGCAGACTATCAATTTTCATATTACCATTGAAAAACGAAACCTGACCACACATGAAATAGATCCTGTCGATCAACTTGCATAAGGCATTTTGACACAACCTTAAATTTCAATAAATTTAAACACTTTTTGGCATGTTTATTTTATTTAGCTAAAAGCAACATCGAGGTTGAATAATTTTTTTTATTTTTAATGTACACCAGAATCGGGGTTCGGAGGTTAAGAGAAGACTGTGACTGACACAAATGCAGAGGATTTGATCAGCCAAAAAATAAAGAAAGAAATGAAAAGTCCCAGTGCTTCATTGTTCTGAATGCTGTTGTCGTCAAGTTTGTGGCTGCGTAGGAAGAGATTCAGGCATAGCACACTGGACTCAATTTCACGCCAACTTCCTTTGAACTGCCCCCTACGTCACTGAAGGAGACATCGCGCACTGGAAGTCTTTGCGGCCGAGTCATTACCTCCATTACAGTGTAGCCGTAAGTATCCTTCATGAACTAAAACAACATGATAAGTTAGCTGCGTACTAAGCAGGAATAAATCTGGAAAATTGAGAATTCATAACTTAGGAGAGAATTTAAAAACCAACAAACAGGAATTTAGTAGGGTTAAGACCATGAGTCAAAAAATCGTTTTCGCTTGATTTTGGACTGAAAAATAGAGAATAATTCAATGAAATAAGTCAAATATACCATATTTTTAAAAATAGCATTTCCATTCTTTCCATGAACAGAATCAAATATATGTAAGAGTAAGCATGGCCCTCGGTGGTTTGACGTCTGTGCAATCACTTACAAATTAACTGCTTTCCACACCAAACAATCAATGATAAAAAATCATTCAGAACGGTTTTATTACTCTACTTTTAGACTTTTTCTTTTTGTCTGAGTTAAAAATCATTCATGTGGGTGTGGTTTTAGAATTCGTTTGTTTCGCAAAAAAATTTGACGGATATATGGCTGTGAAGCACTTTTAATATACTGTTGATTTATTTTAAAACAGAGCTGATATTTTGGTACGACTACATCATTTCAAGTTTTTTCGACTTTTGACTTGGTAGACAGTATCATTTCTGTTCATAATTAACTTATTAGTCACTACAAACTGGCGGTACAATAATTTCTAAGAGTGCTGATTGACAGACAGAAAACATACTTTGCATTCGTCTCGGACAACATTGTAGCGGAAGAGCTCCCCACTGCGCGAGAAATACCGATCGTTGTCAGAAAGCAGGCGCGCCTCGTCCTGTGATGACTGACGGCACATTACTGTTACATTCTGTTTGGCCTTGGAACTGAGCATCTTCAAGAATGCAAGTTGGTCCCCTGGGACGTTGTATGTGAACTGAAAAAAAACCAAATATTGTATATGGGCAAAAAATAAAGTTACACTTCACCAGGGCAGGTTTGTGCGACAGATCGCCTGCTCTCCTACTCGTTTCTGAACAGGGACGGGTTCTAGTTCGTCAGACCCACTTAAAAAAGAAATCCTAATATGCATAAAACAGCCCTTAATTTAACAGGAAATTGACTTTAAATAATTTTTCTTACATGTTTCGTGTTACATCACGTTTGAAACACAAAAGGTCAAGCTGGGCAAAAAGGCAGACGCAAACCATCATGAAAGGCACAGAAATGTGATAAACTCACCAGTTTGCCGCCCTGAAGTTCATTGAACCAATGTTCCTCGCCGGGTACTGCTTGGTCATACGTTTTGCCGTCAAACTCTTCAGTAGATGGCGACACACAGGTTTCACCGGTTTGGATGTGGCAGTAGACTTCGATTGCATCTTTAATGCTTCCCGAATTCGGATCAATCCAGTAATAACCATCCGGCAAATGTGGATTGACCTTTGCTAAGTGTTTGCAGGTTCTTGCTGGCAGTCCTCGTGAGCCGTCAGGTTTATCAATACTGTCAGTGCCAATAAATTGGGCCTGAGCGGCGTCATCATTGACAGCCATGTCGTAAGTGATAGCTGGAGGGCCAGGAGGTCCTGGAGGTCCCTGATTACCAACTGGTCCAGCTGGGCCTTGTGGACCATCTCGACCAGCGGGCCCAGGCAGACCTGTTGGACCCTGATCACCCTGATAACCAACTTCGCCTACTGGTCCTTCAAAGCCTTGTGAACCCTGTTCACCAGGAAGGCCAGTTGGACCTTGATGTCCCCTAGATCCTGGAGGACCTTTGGCGCCACGCTGACCTTTCGGTCCACTGTCACCAGGAGGACCCATCCACCCCTTGTGTCCAGTTGGTCCGGCTTTTCCAGGACGGCCTGAGGGACCATCGAATCCTGCGCGGCCGGGGTAACCCTGTGGGCCGCGCTCACCAGGTTTCCCGGGCTGTCCATCAACTCCATCGGTTCCAGGTTCTCCACGGTCACCGACAGGACCAGTTGGGCCAATAGGACCAGTTGGACCTTGTGGACCGTCTGGACCAGGTTGACCTGCTTCACCCTGTGGGCCTTGAGGACCACGCTCTCCAGGTTGACCTTGGACACCTTGTGGACCCCCCTCACCCATGGGACCTACATCACCTGGTTCACCAGCGGGACCAGGCGGACCTGGAGGTCCTGCGGGGCCCGCGGGACCCTCGTTTCCTTGTTTACCTTTTATTCCGGCCTTGCCTTGCGCACCAGGTTTACCGGCAGGGCCTTGTCGACCTTGTGGACCCGTACGACCAGTTTGACCAGGTTTGCCCTATAATGAAGTGTTTAATTTAGGATTGAACAGCATTATACACCATGCAAATAAGCATTAGTTCTGCTAACGGTGCGAAAATTTAAGCTTGTGCTGGACCGTCAGTAGAAGCGTGGGAGAGAACACTTTTTCAATCAAGTTTACAGAAAGCCCGTTGTCATTTATGGCTCACCATTGTTTACAAGCGCTCCACAGACAGGCCCCCACTCCTACACACTCACTGACAGATAAATGACATATCGTGTCCATTTCAGCGTACCGCTCTCTTACCCTTCTTTTGCGTTATTGTAGAATAGGAATGGGATGCAGCTTTCCATTAAGTTGTGGTGAGCATATTGCATTTAGATATGTTCGAGCGAATGTGACACCTGAATAAGTCGGTAAATATGGAGTTAGCTATCAACAAAACCTCACAATTTCAGTTTCACAGTGTTACCAGACGAAGTCCAAGTTTTTTTAGACATTTAACAACTCCTGAAATTGCATTTTTCACAAAGCAACTTGACCTTTTTTATTTTAGGAACTAATTAATTTAGTAGAACATGCTAAAAGGAAAATGACACTACATTTTTATTATCAATAAACAAGAAATGATTTTTATTTAATTTTAAACTACTAGAGAATATCAGCTAGATATCATTTACCTCAAACACAATGACGGCAGTTTGTGAGGATTCCATGACTAAAACGTTTGACTCCACGTTCAGATGATTATTAAACTTAAAATCGTTTGTCAACTTAAGAAGTTTGAAATTTTTTTTGTGTCTTTATGGTAGGCATGTATGTTACTTCTCACCTGAGGGCCTGGGGGTCCATCTATTCCAAGGGGTCCGGCTGTTCCCAGTGGGCCCTTGGGGCCATCAGGACCAGCATCACCTACAGGACCTTTAGCACCGTCCTTGCCAGCATGTCCGGCGGGACCGCGGAAACCAATTGGGCCGGTGGGGCCAGTGGGTCCCTTAGCTCCGTCCTCACCTGGTGCTCCGTCGGGGCCCGGGGGTCCTCGTTCACCAGCCGCTCCCATTGGTCCATCGGGGCCGCGGGGTCCCATTGGTCCATCGTCGCCTGGCAAACCGTCGGGACCAGGTGGGCCATCAAGTCCACGAGGTCCAGGACGGCCGCGTTTGCCCGGCCGACCAGGAGCCCCATCAAGGCCGTCACGGCCCCGGGGCCCTTCTGGACCAGGAGGTCCATCTTCTCCATTGGCTCCTGGTGGTCCAGCTGCACCCACGTCACCAGGAGGACCTTAATGCAGAGAGCCAGAAGAAAGTGATGTGTGCATTCGATGCAAAAAAAATTAAGTACTATGAAATTGAATATATCTTTGATACAAAACAATACAAATGGATCGTCAAAGGTTGCCAATGCAGTTTTCTGCTGTTTCCATTATAATCGCCATGACCTAGCGACCATAAAAAACTCGCCTACCTTTGCATACGATTTTTGACAAGATTATCACGTAAAGGCCACATTGAGTACAAAATTTGATAGAGTTTCAGTAAGCCAACTTACCAATAGGACCGACTGGACCCTGAGCTCCCATGTAGCCAGTATCACCAGGAGGTCCAGGGGGTCCCGTGAGTGTAATCCGAGGAGCTTGGATCATGGTAGCACCTCGAGGGCCTTCTTCACCGGGCGGGCCAGCTGGGCCGCGATTCCCATCGCGACCCGGAGGTCCGTCGGGACCTGGTTTGCCAGCTGGTCCCTTCCTTCCTCGAGGTCCTGGCATTCCGCGAGCACCAGAAGGACCTTGGATACCCTATTAGAAGGAGAGCAATTCGCCACTCAAATCCACAGCATAAAATCAATATTTGCCTTAACCCCTTTGGCATGTCGTCAGCTGTCTTTGTATGCGATTTACCAAATTCTAATTAGTTTTTAAAAAATAATTTGTAGGGGTTCCACATGGAAAATGTCTGAGTGAAAGCAAATAACTTGGGTGAATACTAAAATGTTTTAATTCTACCTTAAAAAGGCAAAATGCGCTTAAAAGAGGTTGTATTCGTTTAACACAGTCGTTACAATTTTGGAGAGTTTAACGAATCTATCTATGCAGCTAAAGCACGAACATTTAAGGGCTTACAGCTTGTCCAAGATTGCCCTGAGGTCCCATCTTTCCCCTAGGACCTTTGGCACCAGGAAGGCCTGGATATCCTTGAGGACCAACCTCACCACGCTCACCAGGACGTCCTGGTTCTCCGGTAGGCCCAGGAGGTCCAGGTGGTCCAATGTTGCCAGCCTCACCAGCCTGCCCATCTCGACCTGAGGGACCTTTGTTTCCAGGGGGTCCCACGGGTCCAGGAGGTCCAGATGGTCCAGCAGGTCCAACCGGACCCTCGTGTCCGGCCTCACCATCAGGACCGCTTGGACCCTCAGAACCAGGAGCTCCAGGCTTTCCACGGACACCACGGGGACCTACCGGACCTCGGGAACCTTTATCGCCCTTTTCACCGGCATCACCTCGCTCGCCTTGTGGACCACGCTCACCTCGGGGACCCTATTAAAGTTAAACCAAACTTCTAAGCTGAACAAAGCAAGTAGTCGAGTAAAATGATGAAATGTTGCCTTATATCTTTGATTAGAAGCTAACTAAAGTAATCAATAAGAACTGAAGGAAAAGATGACATAATTTATGATTTGAATTAAGCATTGGAAGTTTTGCACGTTTTATTTCGTAAAATGAAGTAAATGGATTTAATAAAACCAGTTTTCACAAAACTTTGTATCTCAATATGGTTTGATGGTTTTGAATGTTCCTATTTGGCAAAGCTCTTTCAGGTATTTAATGAGGGTATTGCCTTTCTTTCACAAAGCTATCACTAGGGGTAAATGACAGTAAGCAATTTCCGTGTTCACTTTGGTGTGCATAAGTGCTGTCGAAGTTTATTTTTTATATAGAAAAAGGGATGGGTTGAGGATTGAGATGAGTTGAAGAGGAATGGCATAAAGAAGAAGAGAATTCGGCCGTGTTAGTAACTTACCGAGGGGCCAGAAGGTCCGGAGGGTCCCTGCTGGCCCGTAAGACCATCGGGACCGGGTGAACCCTCTTCACCGGGTTTTCCTTCAGGTCCGCGCTCACCGACGTCACCACGTGGTCCCGGAGCTCCGTCGCGACCTCGGGAACCAGGGTAACCATGTGGACCGACTTCGCCGGGTTTTCCGGGGGAACCAGGAGGACCGGGTGGACCACGAGCACCCATGGGTCCCGGCTCACCGTCCTTACCTGCCACACCGGGTTGGCCAGGCAGCCCATCAATACCTACAGGCAAATTCAAAACACCACCTTCAGTCTTCCTGCCACTTCATTCATTTCACTTGGTGGATAAATGTAGCAATCGACATAAGTTAGTTAGGGTGAATTAAAAACAGGTAATGCAATACGGGTCAGAATTTGGTAGACTATATATTCGACTTCAAGTATTTCAGCAGCATCTAACATTCCCTACACAAAATACCTTTGAAGAGGTTTGTGGAAACGGACTGCACAAACGCAGATGACCTAGATCCTTTTGTGGTTAACGCGAACAGCGACGAACCAGGTACTCACTCTGTTGTCACACTTTTAATGCTTGTAGGCTGTAACTAGAATTGGGAGGCTACACGAGAAAAATGGACTAGTGAAGGTCATTCACAGTCTTTGAAAGAATTGAGTCATGCTTATCCTTCAAACTCCAGCTGTCCATCTAATGCACTGACTCCTTCTGGCTGGTTGTTGAACGCATTGTAGTTGCGCATACCATCTACCTACACAATTACAAAGACCTATCTTGATCTTAGACCCTCTTTTAATTTTTCTGGCTGCCACACAGCCCTGTAGGTTTCCTTTGTCACAGAATACCGAATAATACTTTTATTCAAATACGTAACTTAATGATGAAACATTTTTTTGTTACAATCCCAGGTATTTTCTTAGCATTTAACGCTAATGCAAAGCCACTAGTTAAGTATGAGGTGGAGACGGAATTACCTGGAGTTCCAGGAATACCAGGAGAGCCGGGGGAACCGATGTCGCCACGTTCGCCGGATGGACCGGGTGGTCCACGAAGACCAGGCTTGCCGATGTCACCGGGGCGGCCAGGACGTCCGCGTTCTCCGGCATCGCCGACGCTGCCAGCTGCGCCTGGAGCACCGACCGGACCCTGAGGGCCGGGGGGACCCTGGTCACCACGCAGGCCAGGAGCCCCGACGAAACCTGCACGTCCAGAAGGACCACGTGGTCCGGCTAAGCCGGGAGAACCTACGGGACCAGGTGGACCTTGTTCTCCTTTTGCTCCTACGGGACCATCCTTGCCTGGCAAACCCTAGGAGGAAAAAATCGATTTGGCTGATCAGAGAAGTTGACCAGAACATTGGTTTTTGCATTCCAGTCCAAGCGACTTCGAGGGCACTTCGTTAAATAAACAACATCTTCGAATAACTGCTTGTAAAAGGTTAATACTAGTTTCCGAGTTTTGCAATTATAATTTTATTTCTATTAAGTGGCAGGTAGCTAAGGCAGACGAATTATAAACTAGGATAAAAAAATTCCATTTAATAGATGCTGGCCAGTTAGAGTATCCTCGCATAGCCATCGGCCATCTGCCAGGAGATCATAAATGCCTGTAGATTACTGAGAACTGAAAACTATAAATTTGGGGGAAATTGAGGTAAAATCGATGAAGCAAAAGCTGTGGCATACTATTTCACCGGATTCGCCAGGAGCACCAGGGATTCCATCGGCACCAGCTTCTCCCTGTTCACCCATAGGACCAATTGGGCCGACTTCACCAGCGTCACCCTTGAGACCAACTGGACCAGTCATGCCAACACTCCCAGATGGACCACGTGGACCGGGGGGTCCAGTGGGACCCATTGTCCCGTCGGCGCCTTGCATTCCAGCAGGACCTATTGGACCTTGTGGTCCGGGAATACCAGTGAGACCTCGTGGGCCAGAAGGACCAGTGGGGCCACGTGGGCCTACGGGACCGCGTTCACCCTGAAATGGATCGTGCAGTTTCGCACGTAAGATTCGTTACCCAAACTGGTGTTAATGAGAGATCAATTCATGGAAAACATTTAAAAAATCATTATGTTTCATGTTTACACTGGCGATGCACCATGCAACGCAGTGCGGCTATGCTAATTTGGAAAAAAATAAAATCCTCTGCAATTAGATTTATGTAACAAAAAATTTATCTCATTACTCAAATTTGACAGTGCAAACAACTCGGGAAAGGCCTTCTGTTTTATCAGGTTCGTTAACTTTATTATTGCTAGATTTGTTGAACACCAATAACCAAATTGATTTTACAAAAAAGTTGTTGAATATCGCAAGGTTTTACGTAATTTCTGCTTGTATAAGTTCCATTATTCAACACGTTTGGTCGAGCAAGGCCTAGGAAAACAACGACTGTCTTATGTTGCAACAAAATGATACATGAAAAAAGTTAAGTACTCATGTTGGCTAGATATTGCTGGTACTGTGACCTACATTGTGCATGCATTTTTGCACATAATGGTGATGCAAGCACGACATATTATTTTTAAGCTCAAAGTAGCAAAAACAATGCTGTCATAAGTTCCACGTGACCCAAATTTAAATTACGGATGGAAGGAAAAGTGGGGACTTAAAAAAGATATAAATGCGTGTAATAATTTGATCGAAACTTCTTGATACAGTTGCAATTGACTTATATGAAAGGCAACATCAGTATGGAATATCTGAGGGTAGTGTGTTTGACTAACCATGGGTCCGTCCGCACCGGGTGAGCCTTTGTCGCCCTTTGGACCCATGGGACCGGCAGGACCTTGCGTGCCAGTAGCTCCGATGATGCCCATGGGACCAGGTGGTCCAATCGGGCCGGGCGGACCAGGCGGGCCCTGTTCGCCATCGGCTCCGTTGATTCCATCGGCTCCAGGTTCACCAGGTGGTCCACGGGGCCCACGAACTCCATCGTTTCCAGGTGGACCGGGAGGTCCTTGTGGACCCGGGGGCCCCATCGGGCCTTGCGGACCTTGGGGACCAGGGGGGCCAACCTCACCCGGCGGACCACGAGGACCTTGGACATCTTGACCTCGGAAATAGGGACCAGGACCTTTGACGCTCTAAAACGCACACATCCAGCAGACCAATAGCACGGAAAGGAAGTACACTCGTTTGGTGAAGACAAAATAACTGCGACTTCAAAACTGATCATTATAATATGACTCAAAGAGATCTTTGAACGCGCGTCATGTCCCAAATTACAAATTAGGAATCTTAGAAACTATTAATTAATCAATTATCCGTATAGTTTATTGTTGCCGTTGTATTTCTGATCCAATTTCAAAAGAGAAATTTGGAGTTTTGCCAATGTCTTAAAAACAAAAACCTGATCACAGAGAGTGGACGTTTCAAGGTCTGCTCTTATACCTTCAAAAAAAGATCAAACACTTGAACTGACTTCATTTTGCATATAAAATGATTTTGTGTGCTTGAAACATGGGGAAATATCAATTTACTGAAAAAAACTGACGATTTCCTGTAAGCATGGTACCATTCTTAAGCGTTTAGTGAATAGTTTCTGTTGGTATAAGGACAGTTACATCTTAAGCATATTTGCTAGATTTTGAGCCGAAGTTCCCGATTGATACCAAAGATGTTGCTTACATATTCTGGAGGCTGACCGTTTTCCTCAGGGTCACCTCCGCCAAAGTTGATGTCTTCGCCTGCGGTATCTGTGACTTGTCGTCTGATTCGTGACACGGATTCAGCTAAAAGGCAAAGAATTCACAAATCAGATTCCCAGACATTCTGTGTAAAGAATGCCTGTCAAGGCATTGGCATAAATTCCTAAAAACAACAATAAGATAGGCTGTGTTAAGTTGTAGACATACTTGATGCGCATGTATCTTACCTGAAGTTAGCAGGCTGAATGCCGCCAAGCTAAGCAGAATCCTTAAGTGCCATCCGAGCAGTCTCTGTCCGGAGGCCATGGTTTCTGAAGGCTGCGATGAAAGAAAGATGGAATAAGATGGCCTTTCCTCGTGGAGGAAGATAAGAACCGAGAGAGAAATATCCCACTCACTCTCACGCACCCAGTACTTCTCTAGATGGCGGCGTCCAAGCCTCCACTAGTAGCGTGTGCGATTGCTGCTTCCTGCTTTCCAACAGCGGCAGAGCAGGGGCGTCTGGTGCTTGGACGCGAACGGCTGCTAACAATTTTGCCACGAATCACCCTCCTCCTTCTCCCTCGCGCACCAACCAGTCAGCACGCACACAGTGCGCCTAATTCAGCACCCGACCAATCACACGTCACCAATGGGGTAGCATTCGCACGAATGCAGGTCAGCTTTCATTGATTGTCACGATCTCGATGGAAATAGGCGTATCTAGGGCCTCAATTGTTGACTAGGTTTAATAAGCCTAATATACGCCGATATCGGGTCATATTGCGTCGAAAATAGACATGAATTAAATTCGTCCCATCGCCTATCTGGTAGTAAATAGATTTTTAATTAGGTTAAATGACCTGCAAAATAGGTAATATTGTTCTTGGTGAAATGCACTCAGTGAATCTGTTGAACGAGTTCTGCACCCCAGACTTTCCATCCAACTATTGAACCCCATAAATATGTGTGTAAACTATGATAACGACATTACTTCCCTAGAAGTGAGTGAAGGAATATTGCTGAAAATTTAGCCAAAGAATTGTTTTTGTAGTTGCGTACTGGTAACAATAAAATTTTAGCTTTGGTTACCGTAATTTTTTTCGCCAATTTTTGAATGGTGCATTCATCACGCAAAAGTTAAGTGCGGTTGATCACAGGTCGTGGAACAATATCTCGATTCTTAAAGTTTATTGACAGACCAAGTCCAGTGAATGCAGATCTACGTGAAATTAGGTCACTTGAATTTGATTGGTGGGGAGCCAGTGGACCACTAGCGTTTGGTTCAGGCACCACACTTGCGAAAAGTGACAGCCTTCCGCTTCTCCGCCTGCCACTTCGTAGCTTCAACAGTCGCATGGCGGCCAACGAGCTGGGCAATTTGTGAAGCGTTTAAGAAGATGTGTAACTTGAATTCCTTTACATCAAAATTACGCTTTAACATTGTTGGGACTAAAATCTGATAATAGTGTAAATGCACATATAATAAGCGGTGACTTCAAATATTTGGATAATGTTGCAATATTTTGATGGCTTTTGATCATGTTCTTCAGCAAAAAAAAACCCCAAGGTACATTTTGCTCTGGGGACCCTATAGCAGGCGGTGAGTGAATGATATCAATTATGAGGACTATGGGTAAAAGGATTCCTTAAAAGAACCTTTCACGTTTTATGCATTTAAATGTGTCGGCGGACCCCTCAAAAACGGTCTCAAAGCTAACCATTTCAAGCACAGAGAAAACTAATTGTCTTCTTTTGTTTTGTCCCAAGCTGCAAATCTTGTACTCAACCGACTGCCTTTTACCAGGCCTCTGTTTACTTCGGAGTACTGTTTTATCCAATCATCTTCTGATATTGATTCGCACAAATTAATTCTTGTTGGCCTTCATTATACACCTCTCTCTGAATGGCTATCATTTTACATGGTTTAATCACCATATTCCTTCACTGACAGCACTAACTAGCGTCTTGTGTTCAGTGACTGGTTTTCTAGGAGGCGAGAACGTCTTGCACCTCATCCTTTTTTAACAAGATCTTAATCATAGTTACGCAACCTGCAAAATTGCCCAAAGTACATTCTTCTCGCTGCAGTTAATTGACACGAGGGTCGCAGATACGTTAGGAATGAAAAGCAGTATGATTGCCGGGGATGAGTTTTGAAGTGTCAAAATCTTTGGTTAGTGTATTGTCCGCATACAACGCAGGTTGCTTATTCGACACGTGGTGACGCGCAAGTATCTGCTTCTCAATGTTCACCCCAATTCGGACACTACGAATTGATTCACCGGCTTTTAAGCACTGACGACAGAACCAGTTAGTGCCATACATGCTTGTAGTTTTGAAAACACAAAATATGCACCGAGATAGGTAAGTAGGTTCTAGCTGTTTTCGCCGAAGTCTTACAGACAATTGTTCTCTCTTCACCATTTGGGCATCCCGAGTTTTCTTAAAATTGCTTCAGCCTTCCAAAAGTTTGATGCTTTCATTAATGTAGTGAGTCTCAGCCAAATAATGAAAATTGCAAGGGAGTAAAGCTCGCAGTTTATTCCTTGATCTAGTACTAGTTCCATGTTTTAGCAGTGGTTAAAAGCACACTACTTTTTCGGGTTCAAGTAGGTTAGGAGAATTTGTGAAACTGTTAGACAGATATAGCATCGCTTCATCATTAAAAGACTGACGCTCCCAGATAATTATTTAGGTACAAGTTCTTGCCAAGATTTTGCCATCGCTTTCTGTGCTTTCAAGATCCTAGTTTCCCCTCCCAGGTTAGTACAGCATCATGAGTTTTTGTACTTGATGGTCAAACAGTCATTCTTTGGAATTTAATGAGTAGGACTATAACTCCTTGAACGTAGCACACAACTACAAGGTCGATAGAGCAAAGACAATTTCCTATTCTCTACCACACGTGAGCATTTTGGGGCACGACGCAGTACGAAATAACCAGAGAAAAATAAAAAGAGGTTTGACCAATTATTGGACTGCCAGACCCAAGTTGCATGTAGTTAGCACGTAAGGAAATGTGCGTTTACAGAAGTGTGAATTGGAAATCTGCAAAATCGGTGTAAATGATTATAAAAAACGACGATCTCTTACCAGTCGGAAATTTACCATGGGCTCCTTAAAGAACAGCTGAGATGATCAAATTTGGCTCCCCAAATATCCCTGAGATTGGTTCCATGGACACGTTTGGTGGAGCATGTGGCTGTAACAATACCTCTAAATCTGACAAAAGTGAGGGCTGAATTCTATCGAGGCCTTCCGTTTGAAGGTGCCTTAGTTTCCGATTAAGGTACTCGACGGAAACGGCAACTTATTTTCCATTGCACTTGAAGATGAAGACATTTCATCTCGTCCGAGTACTCTGAATGGTCCATCCTAAGTAGGCTGATGCGGCGAACCTTTAAAGTCGTGCCTAGTGAACACGTAAAAATACGACAACAACCTTTGAAATGTGAAAAGCTGTGATCAGCGAACGAGGTTAAGTGAGTTTCAGGTTGTTCATTATCTTCGTAGGCTTTTAGCGCAACTGTGAAGGAAAGGCATGTCACTTGTGATAACAGACCGGAGACCTATCATGCAATTTTCAGTGTTGTACCAATATCTCCCTTTTGGTTTGATCGAATTCCAAGCAGAACAAGGGGCAATGTTTCTGTCCAGCTGGTCGAATTACCTTGAGCCCTTAGAGCAGTTTTCAACTGACTATGAAAACTGTCTACAGCCATTTGGCTAATGGCGGTAGGCGGCTCGTTCCTAGTATCTTGATAAGATCTCGAAATATACTTAACTCAATTTCTGTTACGCAATTTGTAGTGATCGTAATGAGGATTCCAAATAAGGCAAGCCACTGCTCTAAAAACCTTCCTTCTTGCATTGAATAAGCATTTTGCATCGGATAAAACGGCTGACGTTGTCCTAGTCATTTCTAAGGTAAATCTGTTATTACAAGATACAGCACGAAGTATCGGAGGATAAGATGAGACGAAGACGATGTAATCTATATCGTTTGTTATGTAAATAAATGGGTTTTATTTTGGCATGACGAGACGCTTGTTCAAATAGCAAACCTTGCTGTTCAATCTCTGAACGAGCGTCGTAATGTAAGATGAATTCAAGATTATCGTCTGAATTCGCGTTTGCCTACGTCTGGAATGAATGCTTGCGTGCAGATTACCACAGATTAGTCTCGTTTGTCAACCGAATAAGTGAATGGAGTGGTTGCAGGAAATGCTTACCCAAGTCAGCTGACTGCTTGGTGAGCCGCAAGGCTCAGGTTTTTTTTTGCTTAGCACGCACGGAAATATATCGTAAGGTGTCAATATCAGCAGATTGTCTTTAGAAAGCAGAATCTCGTTTTATAGTATGTAGGCCAAAATTGGATTTTTGATAGTATCTTAATAGCATCTTATATCTAAGGTATCAAATAACTTTCTAGTCGTTTACCAACTTTGGATATTGTTTTTTTGTTTTTCCGGAACGCTATTGGTAATAGACCAGGCCAACACACTCGTTTCTTAGCTTTGTCGGTAATGCATATTGCAGGTGTCCCCCTGTTTAAATAAACCATCTAAAGTTTTCAAAATATCTGCTAATGATCGGAGCAAGTCTCCTCTCTACAAAACACGTAATGAATTTGTATGTTTTTGTGGGTTGGGTTGATTAACTTGCAACTTGCACTTCTTTAAGACTAATGATGCCCTGACTTTATTCACTAGCAATAATGTCTAGTCAACTTCATTTGTCCTTTATGTGGTCAAACCTGTGACACCACCATCCCAAGTAAGCGGTAGCCTAACTTTTCGCCTTGTTTAGCTTTAACGTTTGTCCAATTTAAAGTTTAATCCTGAATAAGCATATCATTGATCCGCCTTTGTTGTAACACTGGTTCTTAAGGAAATTGGTTTAGCACATTCTTCTGATTTATCGTGCTACATCTCAAAGTCGGTACCCATTTTAAAAATTTCATATGGCTTATTTTCGAGTGGTTTTTCGATGAGCGGGTTTAGGCTCGTGTTTTAAGGGGCCAGATTAGGGTGTTTGTTTATGTTCAGCTGACTTTCGGAGATGCGATCTCACATCAGTCACTGTTTATAAGTTTTACGTACTTTCACACGTGGTCTTCGAACGGGTTTTAAAGGGTGGTTTATTTACTTTTGTGTTTCAAGAGTTGACTTCGGTAATTTTAACAATGTTAGACTAGGTGGTTCCACACAATCCACACAGCCCAGGACAAACTAATTTTCGAGTTGGGAATTTAACTGCAGACATTAGAACAGACTTATTTTGACAGAGCAACAATTTTAGCGGCTAAAAGCACCATATTTATTGTAGTATATCTAAGATTTGGATAACCGTAAATGAGACGCACTGATAAAATATCAGTTCTGCCGCCCCACAAAGGGAAAAAATGTCACAGGGCATGTCCTATTTTAAATTCTTACTCGAATCAACTGTTGTCTTTTTCTTTACTGATGATAAAAATACCTGATTAGGAGTTCCCTTGAGGGTTTAACTATGCTGTGCCCCTTTCAATAAGTGACATCTTTGGTAGAACGGAATATGACACAGTAACTTGTCAAAATTGCTTGTGCTTCCAAATAAAATTATCTCAATCAACCAGCGATACCGAGTACCGAAGCTGAAACGGAATAATTCGGAGTGCAGATATGCCCAAGGTGACTTTTTCAAGAGGGGAAACAAATAACGTAACTTGCAGTTTTTAAGTCAAAATATGAGTTGGTTTTTAGGTGATGCCCCTAAAAATTGGCTAAGGTTTAGAAGATGCAAGTGTGGGTGCCGAATGAACTAACAGAAAATCTGGCACATCGGTGCTTCAAAATAATGGCCGACTTTCTTGTGCGCCACCCCAATTCATAATGGATCACTCTTTATCATTTTACCATCGTTTTACCCGAAATACACAATATAATATTCGGCAGCAATGCAAGTGTTAAAATTTGCTTTAACAGTTGCTGTAGAAATACACCAGGCGATTTTTGACGGTACATTGTAAAAGGATTGGTGGAGCTGTGGAAGGAAATCATGGACATAGATGGGGATTACGCCGTTGATTTATGTGCTGTAAAATTTAGTCAATTAAGGATTACCAAGAAGTACAAACTCAGGCCTTAACCCAACACAGCATGCACCAAGCTGGTGGCTTTCGTCATTTCTTCGACGCACTTTCGAGGAGGTACTTTTGTAATGGGTCCATCTTAACATAGGCGGAACTCCCTAGGACTTCAGAGTAGTAAGTTTCACTTTTGAAGTTGGGGTTTTACGTGATTGTGAGGCTGGTCGTTGTAAGTAGGCGACGGAATTAAAATAAGTCAAGGAAGCTTCCGAAGCCTTTTGTTTCTTAAATGGTTCTGACAGTCACCGTGAGCCTGAACTGTGTCAATACATGCTGCGTTTAATCATATCATAGACCGAAACTCAACCTGGGAAATTTTTTCTCCTTAAATGTGCCAAAACATCAGCATGGCTGACCGCCCTTGGTGTTGCTGAAGGCCCCGACATGTGATTATGAACAGCACCAGGGAAATTTTGTGCATTAACCCGATCTTGCTACACTGATACCCTGGAGATGGCGGAGATGCCTCAATCTTGTTGTGTGGCTTTCGTGTGTGTACATGTGACGGATGCAGTTTATGACAGATACAATTTGGGTGAACTTGTAAAGGCACAAATGACTATAGCCAGATGTGTGAAGCTGATAACGGTGGCGGTACAATCACGGAGATGTATGGGAAAACGGATACGCCGTGTAAAGGGAGGTAGTTTATCGGAGACTGTGGCGACAAAGTTTGCGGGCAACTCACTGCAATGTAATAAAACAAGCTGTTTTAAATCAGCAGCCTCCCCACTTCAGATAGTAGCTCATAAATTGATTTACTATACAGAATACTTTTTTGGTCAGGACAATTTTATAATAAAGGTTGCTTTGTAGAGCAATCAGACGTACCAGAAAACTAAACGTTCTCATTGTCTCATTTCTATGGTAAGAGGAAGGGGTTAAATGTGTGGAACAAATGAAGGCCTACCAATAAGGAACCAGTAAGCAAGTGCTAAATGCGCTGAAATTTAATGGTAAGGAAAAGTGGCATTGTATCGATGACTGTTAAGTCGTGCAATGCATATTTTTGCATATTTTTTGCGTAAAAACAAAATTTCCAACACAAGCGCTTTGGTGCGTGAGTATCCAAACTTACATCTATGAAACAGCGTTGAAGAAATCAGGTATTGTCGAGGCGATCGTTAACTCCTACAGTAGACACAGCCTCACATTGTGCTGTTTAGCAAAGCTCTTTAACAACTACTAAAACATCTAACCAATGGAGATTTTCAATGCGAAGGCTCATGTTTATTAAACCTACTACGAAGTCTAAAATGGCAAATGTTGTTTATTATATAATGTGTCGACTACTGGGAAAAGTTGTTCCTTTGAAAGTTCTGTGGATCAATTAAAAGAAGCAACACCTTAAGCTTCCGATTTTATTTAGCACCTGAGACCTTAAATCGGTCAAAAAATTGACACTGAACTTAAATTAGCACGTGCGCAAAACGTAGATAGCCAATTAGAAGGCTGCACAAATAAGTATAAATGTGGTCAGAATTGCATTGACGAACTGGAGATCAAGCCAGTAAGTCATATCGTAACACATTCTTTGTACATTGTTAATTCCTACCTGTTTATAACCAAATTAATTCCTGAAGAATGAACACTCAGCTTCGAAGCAGTTTTTTCAGTAAATTCAGCAGATCCTAACTGTGGACGGAAGTTTTAAATTACGAAAATACTAACAAAGCTGTAGCCTAGGTTAACGAAACTAAAACTGCGACTTGATCTAAAACCCCCTACTACGATTTGAGTCAAAAGAATGCTAATCATGGGGATTCGAACTACGCCCTGTCAGACTGAGCATGAAAATTAAGGCAGGCACAAAGTGCTTACCCGTCTAACTTTTTTCGCAGCATCAATCGGCCCAAGTATACACCTATGAGAATTTTGCATGGGTTGATACGGATAAAATCCCAACCGACATGTCCAGGTCTAACTATGAGCAAATGGAGGCTATTCTTGAGGCCACGTAGTCAAGAGTTAGAAGACTTATCTCGACTATTTTTGCTTACTTCCATTTTAGGTTGCAATGTGTAGAGGCACATCAAACAATATTATTACCCACGACGACTTCAACTCTGGTTTTTTTGAAGCGTCGCTGAAAATTGGTGGTAAGCACACTTAATTGTTGAAGTTAACTTAAAAAAACAAAACGTTATTAACATGGATGCTATTTGCCAACCTACGTTTAAATTTGCCATCATATTCAGCTGGCTACCAGAGTCAAAAAATCCGATTTATACTGCTTTTTAAGATTTAATATAATTTTTACACTGCTAGACTAATTTTAGGACCTAAAAACACGTGGATATTTTTGTGACAAACCCCATCCAATTTAAGAGGATTTGTTTGCATCTAGGAAACAGAGACAACTTTGTGGCCTCCCCACTCAGCGTGCTGGTTCTGTTGTCGGCTTTGTTGACATCAAAGGGCGCAAGTGGTGAAACTGCAAGGGAGATTTGTGAAGGCATCATTGGGAAAAAGGCGAAGCGATCGTGTGACAATTTGGACTACCCGGAAATTGAGAAACTGTTGGATAGAATTCGTACTGGCGTCGAGAGGTCAAGAAGAGGAGGAGAGCCTCAAGTTTTGTCTATCTCAAATGCTGTCTTCATGCAAGAAGGATACAGGTTTTACCCTGGTTTCCATACAAATTTCGCCAAACTTAGAGGTGACAGAATTGAGCAAGTGAGCCTCTAATACTATTATGCCTATACCAACACTAGACGGACTTCAATACTTCGAAGGCGGTTGAAGCAATAAACAGATGGGTACGATCTTCGACCGATGGACTCATTGAGAAAATGTATAACTCACCACATGAACTCAGCAGAGATACCCTGATGGTCCTTTTGAACGCGATAACCTTTAAAGGTACGAAACCAACCCTGATGAGATTTCCTTTTCCCAGTATAACGCGCATAAAATACTTTATTGTTTTTTTTATTTAAGACAACTGGGCCAAGACGTTTTTGAAAGATAAAACAAGTGATGGCGACTTCTTTCTGAGAAACGGCCAGCGTATTAGAGTTCCCATGATGCGTCAGGAGGCTTTAATGACTTACGTGAAACAGAAGAAGTACACGGTCGTTGCAAAACCGTTCAAGGTAAAATTTATTGAACAGTCTATTCTATTTGCGAATTTGTTCAGCAAAGGCTTTATGAGAGTGAATCAACAATGCACAAAATTGAGCATGCAAATAGAATGCTCAAAATATTTCCAAAATCGCTGCTCATTCGAGTCGTTTCCTCGGGCTGCTTTAAATTACACCTCTACTTTCTTTTAGGATGAACGGTTTAAGTTCGTTATTTTCCTGCCAAAACACCGATTCGACTTGAAGGAGATAGAGGATGATTTGGAAGACGGGGATTTCAATTGGCATTCGCTTCACAGTTATCGAAACGAGGAGCAGGTTGAACTTATTTTACCCAAATTCAATATCAAGCACGAGATTAATCTGAAGCCTCTGCTTCACCTACTTGGCATAAGACGGCTTTTCACGCGCGGTGCAGCCGAACTGACGGGTAATTTGTTTACAAGTACTGATAAAAACTTTAGCAGTAAAGAAGAACTCTAACTGCAGAGCACAATATAACGTTTTGGCCAAGAACACACATAGACTGTTGTAACTTACTTTCGGAAAATCTTGTATGCTAAAAGCGTTGCTTTAATGTCGCACTTCGTTTACCTCTAAAACTCGATACCTCACACATATTTATACACCCAATCAAAATTTTAAGCCAAAATTCTGACCTATCATCAATCAAGTGACTTTGAATTTTGTGTAAAGTTTATTATTGAGGATGCACTTAGTAGTTCAGTGGAGAAGAGCGTAATTAAGAGCAGCTAGAATATTATCTATGTTGTCAATGATGCAGTCGTCATTAATAGTAAGCTAGCTGAGTAGTCAGAGACCGTTTGTTTATTTTTCACTTTGACTGGTTCATTTTGGGACTGAAACTTTGGCAAAAGGTTGTGCCTGCATTATTTATTGTCTATAAACTACTGAAAACTCCATACCATCAGAAGGACTATAGTATGTCCTATTTTTATGCCAACCGCTTGCACTGATGACAGTAACGCTTTACTTCTTACCTAGGTATAAGTCCGGACTCGAATCTCTATGCTAGTGATGCAAAACAGGTTGCCGTAATGGAGGTGGATGAGAATGGCGTGAAAGCGGCTGCTGTGAGCAGCGTCTCAATAATGCCGATGTCTATGCCTCCACCGGCTATTCCCTTCAAGGTCGATCAGCCCTTCTACTGTGCCATTTACGACACCTACTTGGGAATGCCACTCTTTATCGCTCGCGTCGTGGATCCCCGTTAAACAAGCAGGATGACTTGGGCCGATTGTTGGCTCTCCCATAGCTTAGGTACTGCGGATGTTGAGTTCTGCTGTGAACGATCATTTGACTGCTGTATCTACCAATCATGTATTTTGCTAAAACCATTTGTGTTTGCATCAATTGAAATTTGCCATGATTAGTTTGTATTTGGATTTGGACAGATTCTGCTCTAGGTGTATATACATAGGACCAAAAACAGGTTTTAAATACAAAAATCCTTATTTAACATTATAAGGTTAATCGCAAATGCAGGATGTAAATGTAACTGTATCCCTAAAATATGGTTGGTCGAAAATCTGCGATCGCAATTGAAGTGGGGAATAAAAAGAGTAAATCCGAAAAAATTATCGAAATGCCACTTTCTCGCGATAAAGAAAATTCGCAGACAAGCGTTGCAAAAATGAAAGTTGTATTAGATCGCGACTGAGAAAACTGTTTAATTGCCTTAACGTAGAAAGGACATCTGAAGTGATTTTCGTTTTTGGAACCATCTTTTTGTGTTTTCGTTTAGAGGAAAAGGTCTGGTAATTTGCTTCGTAATTTTAAAGGCCATGCTGAGGTCTATTGTAACACAAATGGCTAAACTTGAAGTGCTAATTGCTCTATATACAAAACATCGGAGAGTTCAAACTTCATTGGCTTTAAAGTTATTATGTGGTTCTTCTCTGCCCGGACCAGTAATTGTGCTTAAACAAGACACATCTCTCACCCATAGTTAGCTGCTTTCTGCAAAAATACATTCCCCTTTTTAAAAGCAAACGACAGGCTAATTTTTAAAAGAGGAGGGCAGGCGTTACTTCAATAAAGGGCTCCATAAAAGGTATAGCGACTACTTCTGATCAATCGTGGTGGATAACGAGTCACTGAGCATGGAATCAGCAAAAGACATTGATAATGCCTTCTCCACGTGGAGGTTATAATATCTATATTGTCAGAAACCAGGTATTTTTGAAGTTAAGAACGCTAGAGTGGGTGTGATCATTTCAATGACACTCTGCGAATGTTAACACACAATCGGAAAATTATGTTTACTCCTGACAAGCGTTCATGAACTTCCGTGAGTGATGACCTTCCATTTGCGTCACAAAAGCCCTTCTGGTAGTTGTCGAGGGCCGATTATATAGCTCAAAAGCAGAAACTTTTGAAGGCTAAATACAATTTCGTTACATTACTAAACTGAATAACCAGACTCGGCGGTAAAATTATTCTGCTTTTTGCCTGAATTAAATTACGGAAATATAAGTGAGTTTGTTAAGCCTCTTTTTTGTTGTTTGAAGAGCAGTTAATTAGGTGATTATGAAGCATCTAACTTGATAAACCTGGTATTAAGCAATAACATCAATTTTTAGACTTAAATTCACATCGATCAACCTCAAAATGCCAGAAAGGTTGTAAATTGTTTCGGTCTGCTTAATTCACCCACACGTGGCTTTCAACTCACGACCCCTCACTGGGACCCATGTATACTGTAGCACATAAGAACAACCAAACAATTCGCCAGAGGTTAATTTGTCCTCCAAAAAATAATTACATGTCCCAAGGTATCTAAGATTTGTCTGATAGGACAGAGGTTGTGGCCAGAGGAGGTTAATCTGCCTTCACGTGTCGAAACTCATTCATCAACTAGCGCTGTCAATGAGTTTTATGCAAATGCCACTCATTAAATGGGAGTTTTTATGGTTGACTGTTACGAATTGCAGCAATTTAAAAAAAACCTCAGATAACCAAACTGCAAATCCCATACCTTACCCATGCTCCATCCCAATTCAGGGCAAAGTCAAAACTTCTTGCAAAGAGCCTTTGCTGTCTCAGAAAAAGGCCATGTGACATATCAGATTGAATAATATATGCTTGACTTAATTGGCGTTAATCTGACAGTATTTAAATTATGTAAAGCGCAGTCATGATAAATGTTGACGTACTTAAAATTGATATAGTACCGAGTAGTTTTGCAATTGCAGAGCACGCAGAGGGGTGTTAATCAAAGTGGACATCAAAAATCGTCAGCGAATTTTGGACAAAGACCCAATTTTGTAATCAATTTTGCGTCGAAAGAAACGTCTTTGTGGATCCACGACAGGATATTTTAGAAATCACTGAAACACTGTTTTCTAATTGACTACACATGGAGAAGGATTTTATACCATCAGTGCATTATTAGTCGTCACCTGCAAACAAATTAAAAATTTACGAAAACACGACGCGGTCTGGAGTGCTGTTGAATCATTAAAACATTGCTAAATAGTGTTAGCACTTTCCCGTGTGAGTAATCACTTCGTTTGGGTCAACAAGTGAGTTGTCATTGTGCAAAGTGAGCGAGTGCAAGTTGCCTCAAAGCAGTGTGGGGCTGTAACGCCAGAGGATGTTCAAAAATGTACCGCTGCTACATTTGTGCATGTATCCAAAATTGGCGCCAATCAAATTCAACTTGTTTACACTTTAACCGTAACATTCATACAGAGAAAACAAACTTCAAGTTCGACTCTACAAGAATCCAGTTTGTGGAACAATTTTACATGTAATTGGAGTTTCGTGTTCAAACACCAGAGCAATTTCGGAATTTCAATCTTGAAATCAACGGTTCTTTTTTATGTTGTTACTAAAGCCGAAATTTTGCAATTAACAGAGAAGTGATTTTTTCCTTTTAATCCCCCCATAATGCGCATTGCTAAGAAGTAGCCTCGTATTAGTGTTTGTAGTACCTGTCAAAATCAATCACGGTTGGCTAACAAACGCCAAGTTCGCTTCCCATTTTTAAGCTAATTATAGACTTGCAACAATCCAAGTTAAAGCCTCAACAATGTTAACCTATTTCAGCAATAGCAATGCAGCCTTATTGTACGAGGCGTTCTGCACGTGGAATAATGAACATCCTTGTGGAGACAAGTGATGCTGACACCGGGTTTGCTTTTCCTGTATTGTTTTAGTCGCTGAGGCGAAAATGCAAAAAACGACAGTCTGCCACAGGCAGACATGAAGGCGGCCGTTGCTCCCTCCAACAGGCCATAAATCACGGCACCACCGAAGTGTGCGCGCCAACAGCCAGGCGAGCTGACTGCGACTTCCTCGAACGAATCCACGCCGCAGGGCCCTGTGCCACGGAGGCACACCGGTAAACTGCGAGGCGGAGATGCCTGGCTTGTTTGTTGTCGGTGACGTGGTGCAAAGAAGGGCCGAAGAGGAGAAATGAAAAAAAAAAATACTAGTTTGACAAACTGAACATCACCACAGAATGACGTCCTAATGTGCTGCCCACATCCTGAATCATCTTTGGAAATCAAAATAATGTTAACTGTAATATTTCACAAATGAAATGAGAGAGGCAGTCAATAAGAACACAGGCATATTTGCATAGGTCTCAGCGAATTTTTGTTTGAAATTGACTACACGCTTCAAATTACTACGAGCACTTCTCTTATTTGGGTCATCACATTTTCAGACTTGTCCTTCATGCAAAACCGCGTGTTCCTACACTCTTGCGCATGAACCGCCCCATCACTCATTCCGTCCATGTGGCCATTCTGTACTTCTACAACTTCACCCGAGCTGCGTTGAGAAGCTACACTCAATTGTCAGAAACGACAGTCTATGCTAAGGGAGCGCGAACGGCAACAATGTTGATCCATCTAGTAAACATATGTCTCCGTCA